>JBAMJV010013677.1:0-133056 GCA_037951105.1 Echinarachnius parma | reverse complement strand
ATTTTCTACATGACTGACCGCACGTTGCATTTTTTTTATAATCGACTGACCAGCACGTTTGCCATTTTTTATATGACTGACCGGCACATTGATAGCCCACTATACTTAGGATTTTTACTTTGTAGTGACCGGCACATTGCTATGTATGTCCTGATCATATTATTATACAACTGCAAGATAGACTGAACAGATAAAGTATCATTTGCCGGCCGGCCGGTGTTAGGTCACAATACATATTACAATAGTTTGGTGTTCACTTGCACTGCACCTGCGCTGCCTACAGTCTATCGCGATTCTTATTTCAGATCTGGATCTGGAAATTATAATTGTTATATTGGTGAAATTGATGTGATGATTGTGATTGTATCTTCTAAAATAACACTAGAATTTGAAGTTTTATTTAGGCTACTATCAATACTTTTGCCGTAGTTTTGCTACACATGCACAGTGCATGCACGTAACTGCATCGGGTGAACTGCGCATCGCCACTGCGCACGTCCTTAACGGGCCAATAGGAAAATGGCAACATGTCTGTCCCTAACGGACAGTTTGAGTTTTGACTGAAAGTCAAGTCAATTACGTTTGACCCCCCCCCACCCCCCCCTCCCCCCACCCCCCTCCCCACCGTCCCCCCCCCCTCCACCCCCCCCCCCCCCCCCAACTGATGCAATTTTTGTGTCTACCCCCACCTTTCTATTGGTTAAAAAGATTCAGTGAAAATATTGCTTGTTCCATTTTAAATATATACTCATTTTAAATACATACTAGAGTGGTAATATTATTGCCTACCTCTTGATATAAGTGGTTCAGAAATGATTGTTTAACGAATAAAAGTGTGATAGGCTAATAACAAAAGCAAAAACAAATTCAAGATGGCGGGCTGAAGTCTCTAGCCCATATAAGTTGCCCCCGTCAAGTGATTAATTTTATACCCTCAATGTTGCCCAAATGTTCGCAGTTTCACACAAGTTCTAACGCTCAACATTACATTTGACCAGTTGCAGTACAGATATGATTGTTGTACTGCTGCTTCTTGTCGTGCAAATAGGTTCCTTATACAGGGGCACGAGACTCGGCAAATTGCTAGAAGCTGTCTAAATATGCCGTCGTGCAACTGATGCTACTGAAGTCAGTCCAGAGATCATTTAGAGGGCATCATGCACTATGGTAGACAAATGTGTATCGGAAAAATCAAGTTTGCACCTCTCATGGTTAAGTTGAAGCTGAGACAACTGTGGATAGACAGTACTAGATCTTCTGATATAATCCCCACCATCAAACAAGACATTGAATAACAGAAGATGATACTTCAAAAATAGGTAAAAATGTCACTGTGTTGAATAATGAGGAGATGCTACAACTGCCAGAGCTAATCAGATCGCACATGATCCCGAACATTGCATTCCGTGATGTTGCTGAGACATGCCTAGGGTTAGGGTTAAACCGTTAGGGGTAGGGTTAGGGTTAGGGTTATTATTACAACTAAAAGGATTAAAATGACAACTATTTCATACTATCAGTGATCATTCAATCAAGGAGTCAATCACGGTCACGTTCCGACTTCACTATTTGCCATTATCGTACTGTATTTATGGGTATCACAACTATACTCATTTAAGTAATTAGTTGCAGAACGTACACTGCACACACATGTTGAAGTGAGTTCCTATCTAGAAGACTCCCAACAAGCAACAACTGATCAACCTCGTAGGTGACAAAATGAGGAAATAAGATCGCAATTTAATTCATTAACCAGGGGATACAGATACCTATCGGTGATATCGAGATATGTTTCTTCCTAATTACTTGGTTACACTTTCATCTATTATATTAAAAGACTTCCTCTACTTCTCGAACAAGGAGTTAGACATTAATATAACAACCTATATAATGAGTATAAAATGATTTGTGGTAATTAAATAAAATAAATGGCGGATATTTTGGACACCATCTTAAAAGTTTTCGTTTTAATGAATTGACCCTCAAAACAGTGGGGAAAAACTGCTAGGATGTACAGTAACGGATTTATTGGTATAATTAAAGTGTAATGGCAGCCATCTTTGATTTGATTTTGCGTATGTTATCACTCTATCACACTATAATTCATATCAAAAAAATCCATCCACCAAGAGGTAGGCAATAATATTATATATGTTTATTGTTAGGAAACGGCGGGCCATTTTGGACGCCATCTGGATTGTTATGGTTTCTATTTACTGAATGGCACTATCACTATTTCAATGAGTTGTTTGACCATAACAATGTGGGGGTAGACACAAACAGACAACTTTTAGATGTATAATAACGGATTTATGCACTTTTAAGATAATGGCGGCCATCTTGGACGCCATTTTGAACAAAATCATTTTCCGGAATTGCAATTTTCTTTCTTTTTTGTTTAATATCAACAGTAGAAAAAAAAACGCTTTAGACACCTTTTGTATACATTTTGGTGTATATTGACTTGACTTTCAGTTCTAATCCAAGATGGTCGCCATTTTGAACTTGATCCGTTATCAGACTTTTTTGAAAACGTATATGAAGACAAAGCTTTGTTGGAAAATGGCGCTTTTGTCAACCGTGTCACGATTCATCCAGAAAGGTACCTCACTAATGTACAGATCCATAAGTCTGTCTAAATATGCACAACTCACAAAGTAAAGATCTAAAGTTTATGTTAGAGTGATCTAGTAAACTTTCTATGAATCAACCAATCGCAATTGCATAACTACATTTGATTATTTCATGGCATTTCTCTCTTACATTGTCTTACTGATAGAAAGTATTAAACAGCTTTGGTTTTGAATTGTTTTCTTCGTTGTTTGCGACATTTATTCCAAGGGATCATTCCAACTCTGTACAACTTATGGTGATTAGTTAGGAAATATCACTTGCATGTTTTCTCATTTCTTGGCCACATGACATTAATTTCATATGGAATTGTACACACATTACTCAGTGACATATCAGATCACAGAAATACACATTGTCTAAAACCTTTTTAAAAGTCTGTATAATGTCAACTCTAGTAAGTAGATATTCATTTCATAGTGACTATAATTATGATGTATGCAAATATGTTTTATATGGGCTACAATTCAATTCAATTCAATTCAACATTTATTCGGCATCATAAAATATAATACATATACAATAATGGTGAGTCATACAAATATACATGTACATACATATGCCGGGGTAGCTATAAAGTAAAACTTGTATATCAGCAGCCCTTAATTAAGCTAAAAAACTAAAACAATAACAGACTAAAAACTAAAACTAAAAACAGTACTTTGAATAACTTACATTCTAACTTCAACAGCTATTCTATAACTAAAAGTGTCTATCTAGATACACTTAAAAGAACATATTTTAATTAATATATAATTCTTATTTTTACAAGAATGCTAATTTGTGAATTCAATAAGTCTCGAGTATCGCTTGTTTATCAAACAATCAAACAGTCAATGTAATTTCATATCGATGATAAATTACAAGGGGACTTTTTTCTAGGGTTAATTATTGGGCTATAATCAATGTCAACTTGCATATCGATAATATATTATTACAAGGGAATGTCTTCTAGGGTTAATTGGGCTATAATCAATGTCAACTTGCATATCGATAATATTACAAGGGAATGTCTTCTAGCACAAATATCTTCAGACAGTTGGTTACAGGCAAGATAGATAGCTTTACTCAATAATCAATATGTCAGATCAACGCATGTCATCATTAGAATTAGCACGATTAATGTGCTCTGATATTGACATGTTATCATGGACTCATCTAGCTACTAGTAGACACGAGTCACACGGTGCATCGTAAAACAAATATTGCAATATCAACGTTATATTACGTGTGTTAAAAAACGATTCTTGACCTATGGAACGACAACTTGACCAACGATTTAATTAAAATGCATGCGGCCGATATTTAAGGCCTTGATATTTTTCTTCACTTAATTTTTGAAGTTAGTTGCGTTTATCAACATTAGACTGATTACCTTTGCTCTACTTCTATACAATACATATATTTGTATATATATTTTTTTTAATTAAAAATTGTCATACATTTTGTATTATTAGTATCAGTGGGATTTCACGGAATATTTATGTGAATCGAGTAGAATTATCGATCGCTGGAGACGGTTTTGCTTTCAGGAGATACTACAGCCAATCAAATCGTTACAGCCTTTATATTAGTATTATTCACATTATTTCATATGAATGTTAACTTTAGATTAAGACACATTACATTTTTGAATATTTGTTTAATGTCAACTTAGTAAGTAGATATTAATTTCATAGTGACTATAATTATGATGTATGCAAATATTTTTCACTAGGGCTACAATCAAACAATCAATGTAATTTCATATCGATGATAAATTACAAGGGGAATTTCTTCTAGGGTTAATTGGGCTATAATCAATGTCAACTTACATATCGATAATATTACAAGGGAATGTCTTTCAACAAGATTATCTTCAAACAGTTGGTTAATGGATATATACATAGCTTTCCTCAATATGTCAGATCTACGCATGTCATCGTTATCATACTTTGTAATTATAATTAGCAAGATGAATGTGTTCTGATATTGACCTGTCATTACGCGGTTATCACTCATGCAGCTACTAGTATACACGAGTTAATAAGACTTGTCACGGTGTACTATTTATAAAAACAAATATTGCAACGTGTATTAAAAACGATTCTTGACCTATGCTGGAGACGTTTTTGCTTTCAGGAGAAACTACAGCCGATCAAATCATGATTAATAATTCGGTCAGTTAGCAGTCAGCGAGTAACGTACATGATGTACTGTCTTTATATTTATATTATTCATATTATTTCATATGAATATTATGTTTAGATAAAGACACATTACAACAACTATTTCGAATAACAAATGGTCATCATGGTTATTACACGCCTGGTGTAAGTTATAAATGTATTTTAAGGTCTACATGTCTAAGGGAAATAGGTGTAGATCGTGTAATTTTGTCTTATTTCTTCTTATTATCACTTAGGTTCTGCATTGGTCTTCATTTTTACAATAAACACATTTTATCGCTCATTCTACATGTTTACTGTAATTAAACATGTTTAATGTAGTTCAATAAATTTTGCTTCACTTCCGCTAAACACACCAAGGAATATGCCTCTTAACATTTAAAGACCTGCATGTGTGTGTGTGTGTGCGTGTGTGTGTGTGTGTGTGTGTGTGTGTGTGTGTGCGTGCGTGTATGTGTGTATGCCTGTGTGTGTGTGCGTGCGCGTGCGTGTGTGTGTGCGTGCGCGTGCGTGTGTGTGTGTGCGTGCGCGCGTGCGCGTGCGTGTGTTTTTTGTTTTAATTACCTCTTTAGGGAAAAGGATTTTGAATTCGCTTATGCTGTTATGCATTTCTATGTTTAGGCATGTAGGGACTGTTCTGGAAAGCCTGTTATTTAGTTGTTGTTTTTTTAAAGATATTTGTTTTGTATGGCGAGGGGAGCTTTGGGAGCTTGACAGATTACTTTAAGATTATATTATTTTATCTCAGTTCCTCGGGTTGGGTCAGTGGTGTTCTGTAGGGTGTGTATGTGTGGTGTGATGATGTGGGTTCCGTTTTCTGCTCATATTTGTATATTATTTGTGCTATGTTGCAGTGTTATAGGAAGAATATATAGGGCTGTCATTTTCTTTGTTAATGCCTATGGTCGAGTTAGATAAAATGAATTCCAATTTGACCTTTGTATCATTAAATGTAAGAGGTCTTAGAGATAAAGTTAAGAGGAGGAATGTATTAGAATGGTGTAAAAGTAAAGGAAGTAATATCATTTTTTTGCAAGAAACGTATAGTACTCGTGACGTTGAAGAAAATTGGAAGTTAGATTGGAGAGGGCCAATGATTTTTAGTCATGGGACAAATCACAGTAAAGGAGTTTTAGTTTTGGTTACTCAGAGTTTTGGCTTTAAGATAGAACAAACGATAATAGATGGAGAGGGAAGATACATATTTTTAAAAGGAGAAGTTCAAGGAGTAAAAGTAATGTTAGGTAATGTTTATTTTCCTACAAAAGATAAAGAAAAGATGCAAGTTGAATTTTTGGTGAAGTTAGATAAGGTCATGTTTGAATTAGAAGTTCGAGATTATATTATTTTATTAGGAGGAGATTTTAATACTATAATGAATTTTGAATTGGATTATCTGGGATCTAATACTGTTTTTAAAGTAAAGTTTCGTGATTTATTGGTGAATTTCCTCTCTAAATATGATTTGATAGATATATGGAGAAAACGAAATCCTCAAGAAAGACAATTTACTTTTAGACAGAAATGGCCAGTAGTTCAAAGTAGATTGGACTATTGGTTCATATCATCCAAAATGGAAAAATTAGTAAGTGTAAGTGATATTTTGATATCAATTACACCAGACCACTCTGGCATTAGGATTAAAATTCGGCATTTGGTAGATAAATTGTGTTATGTTAAATCATATTGGAAATTTAATAATAGTTTGTGTTTGGACAAGGAATTTGTTGAGGGATTGACAGGTGAAATTTTGAATTTGGATAAGGAATGGCGTCCGCAAATTGGGAATAAAGTTATATTTTGGGATTTCATTAAAATGAAGATGAGGGAATATACAATAAGATACTCTTCTGGAAAAGCTAAGAAAAGAAGAGAAAAGATTGAAAAGGTAGAAAAGGAAGTGGAAGATTTAGAAGAACAATTAGTAAATACACCTTTAAAAATTATTAGTGAACAAATTGAGGAGAAACGAATGCAGTTAAAGAATTTATATGAGTATTATAATCAAGGGGTAAGGGTGAGATCCCGGGCAGCATGGTTTGAAGAGGGAGACAAAAATATGCAGTATTTTGAACAGCTTTTAAAAACTAATAAGAGAAAAAGTGTAATTAGAGAGATTTATAATGAAGAGGATAACATTATACAAGACAAAAATGGTATATTAGAGGTGATTAAAATATTTTATAAAAATTTGTATTCATTAAAGGATATAGAATTATTAGATGGAAGTGGTACTGTATTTTTAAAGGATATACCTAAATTAAGTAGAGATAGTCAGGAATTATGTGAAGGTAAAATGGTGAAAGAAGAATGCCATAATGTTTTGAAGGAAATGAAATTAAATAAATCACCGGGTAATGATGGTTTTACTGTAGAATTTTATTGCACTTTTTGGCCGGTTTTGGGAGACATGGTGGTAGACGCATTTAATGAAGCTTTTGATAGAGGGGAATTGTCAACTTCTCAAAAACAAGGGGTCATAACATTGATTGAGAAGGAAGGTAAAGGTGTTTTGTTTGTAAAAAATTATAGACCAATAACACTTTTAAATGTGGACTACAAGATTG
This sequence comes from Echinarachnius parma, assembly GCA_037951105.1. Taxonomy (NCBI): domain Eukaryota; kingdom Metazoa; phylum Echinodermata; class Echinoidea; order Clypeasteroida; family Echinarachniidae; genus Echinarachnius; species Echinarachnius parma. The sequence goes on along the minus strand of JBAMJV010013677.1, from coordinate 125,690 downwards.
TCTCGAAAGTTTTGGCAAAGAGAATGAAAGAAGTACTTGGTGAAATAATCCATCATGATCAAGTTGGATATATTAAAAATAGAAATATAGGAGAGGCAGTACGTTTAATAGATGATATGGTATTTTATTCATTGAATAGATCTGTTGGTTTTTTAGGCGCCGTTGATTTTGAGAAGGCATTTGATTCTATTTCACATAGGTATTTATTTAATGTTTTGAAATTATTTGGATTTGGGGAATCCTTCTGTAATTGGGTTCAGATGTTATATAAAGATATAAGTAGTTGTGTAATGAATGGCGGGCATTCAACAGGTTATTTTGATATTTTGAGAGGGGTGAGGCAAGGGGATCCTCTCTCGCCTTATTTATTTTTGATAGCCATTGAAACTTTGGCTCTTGTTATTAGGAAAGATGTTAATTTTCAAGGAATTAAATTTGGGGATCATGAAGTTAAACAAGTAATGTATGCTGATGATATTACAATATTTGTTAAAGATTTAAAATCTATGAAAAGATTACAACAGATTTTTGAAGATTTTGAGAAAATTAGTGGACTTAAGGTTAATAAGGAAAAAACTAATTTTTTTTGGATGGGATGTGATACTGAAATACCAGGAGAACCCACTTTTGGAAATTTAGTTCATGAAATAAAGATTTTAGGTGTGTATTATACACGTAATAAAATACGGAAAGATGTTTTGAATTATAAAGAAGTATTAAGTAAGATAAAACGTTTATTAGGGTGGTGGAAGCAAAGGGATTTAACAATGATGGGGAAAATTCAGTTATTAAAAACGTATGCACTTTCAAAATTAAATTTTGTTTCTTCTTTAATTTCGGTACCTCGGTGGGTTTATGAGGAAGTTGATAAACTCTCATTTGACTTTTTGTGGAATGGTAAGGATCGAATTAAGAGAAAAATTTTGTATCAGAATTATGAATTTGGAGGACTTAGAATGAATAATTTTGAATTTTTTGTAAAAACTCAACGAATAATGTGGCTTAAACGTCTTTTGTATGGGGATAAGCATTCAGGATGGAAAGTATATTTTGATTATTGCTGTAGATCAGTAGGAGGAAGGTTTGTGTTTTTATGTGACTATGATATTCATAAGATGGATTTAAAAGAAGTTCCGCCCTTTTATGTAGATATTTTGAAAGTTTGGCAAGATATAGAAAATTGTAGACACTTTGAAAATGAAAAAAGTAATCCCATTGTTTTTAATAATAGACATGTGTGCTTAAGAAATAGAATGATTTTTGATAAAGATTTATTACAACTAGATATAAGCAAGGTGTCTAATATAATGCTGAATGGTAGTTTGAGATCTGTTGCCCACTTTTTAGGCTTGGGAATAAAAGGAGAAGGATTATTAAAGATTCATGATATTTTTGGTGCATTGCCTCTTCAATGGAAAGATGGTAAAGCTATGAGTGACTTTATTCAAGTAGATATTCGAACATTTGAAATTAGATTAAAAGTTTCGGGATATATAGGAATGTTAATTGATTTAAAATCTAGGCATATGTATGAATATTTAGTTAACATTTTTCAAAAGGAATATAATTTGTGTATTGGGGATGGACATACTAATTTTGATTATAGTAATGAAGAATTGAAGAATATATTTTTAAGATTAAAGAGCGCAGTTTTGGGGGGTAAGATGAGAGAATTTCAATATAAATTATTGCATAGGGCAGTATATACAAAAGAACATTTATTTAGGTTTGGATTTGTTATTGATAAGTTATGCTCTTTTTGTAAAAATGAGATTGAGACATATTCACATTTATTTTTTAAATGCTTATACGTACAAAGGTTTTGGTTAGATATAATAGAATATTTTGATTTGATTGAAATTAGGAATGTTGATTGGAAAATAATTTTTGTAGGACTGGCAGGTAGATCGCATAGAGTTAAGTATTGTAACTCTATTATTTTTTTGTTAAAACATACTATTTATTCTTTTAGAATAAAAGGTGTACTTCCTTCTGTACGGAAAGTACAGAAAATTATTTTGGATTATGAAGAAGAAGAAAAAAAAAGTGGCTATTAAAAAGGGTAAATTAGGAGTTCACTTACAAAAGTGGGAACACCATAAAATACATGTAATATGATTAATTGTATTTTTGTTAGAATTATAGGGAATTTGTTAATTATTATTAAGGTTCTGGGTCTCTACTCTTTTAACTGAATGTGACAGCTTTCTATATTGTTAATTAATTACTCTTTAGGTTAAAATCGAGCAGATATACTGGAATGGGTGTCTGAGGTATGTGTGTGACTGTGGTGTGATCGGTTGTTGGGTGGGGATGGGGTTTTTTCTTGGGCTAAATGGGGGGGGGGGGGGGAGGGGGGTAAAGGAGCATGTTTTAGTTCCTTTTATCTTTAGTTATATAACCTCCATTATGTTTATTTTTATGAAGTCAGGAAATTGAATATACAGTTGATTTGTATTTGTTTATGTATGTATTAAGATAACCATTTCTATTTTCGTTCATTATAATTGTATATGTATATTTTGTTTTGTATGTATATTCTAATGTAAATGTTATATATGGAGGAATACAAATCACTTTAAAAAAAAATAATGTGTGTATGCATGTGTGTGTGTGCCACGTGTGCGTGTGTATGTGTTTGTATGGGTGTGTTTGTGTGTGCGTGTGGGTGTGGGTGTGTGTGTGTGTGCGTCTGTGTGTGCGTCTGTGTGTAGGTATGAGCGCGTGTGTGGGAGTTTGTGTGTGTTTGTGTGTTTGCGTATGTGTGTGTGAGAGTGTCCGTTTGTGTGTGTGTATGTGTGTGGTGTGTGGGTGTATATATGTGTGTGTGTATCTACGTTTGACTGGGAACACAATATACTCAATACACTGTTCTCACGAATAAACAATATTGGTACACTCGGGAAAATTTGTTGATGTTTTGTGTGGTGTATTATGATTTCTGATGCACTTTGCCTGATCATTCTTTTGTTCTGATGGATCTCGAGTCATTACTGATGGTATGCTATTTTACACACAACAATTGTGATGATTTCAGATTGTAAAGGTCATACCGAACAATTACATTAGCCAAATGAATGATAATGTGATAATTCGTACACTTTTATATTGCAAAAGACATACAACGCACATAATGTAAATCCGCACAAACGGATTGTGATATATATTGTGATATATATAGCAACCAATTATATTTCAGGATAGTTACAAATCTAATTGAGCTTAAATAGTGTCCTTATGAGGCTTGGTTATTCCCTTTAATGACATCAAACTATGTTAACTTTAGAATTATCTAAAAACCGTAGAAATATTGTTTGCGTGTATCATTTTAGTGAGACACAAGGTACACCCAACAAACACACACATTCCATGGTAAACAAACTTTAAAGTATATCAACTTAGCAAACCATAAAATAGTAACGAACACACAGTCAAACAACAAACAATCGGACAAACAAACTAATAAACGGCTAACTTAAACTCAATGTTTTGTACAAATTGTTTGGAAATACAGTCCGTTATATCTAGTAAGTATTTAACCGAATATGATATCGCCATGATAATACAGTTCGAGAAATAAAACAAACGATGTATAAAGACATCAGATTTGATTGTATAGTACACTTAGTACAGTTTATTTCTGATATCTGTCATATTTTGCAATCGCGGAGAATTATGTAAATCATCGAAAATCATTTAACACAATCAAGTTGTTTCCAACAATCGCGATCGGCAGATTATTCCACATCTGTTCCCAGCGCGGGTATCTGTTTAAAACGAAACGAGAAACAGATTAATTGGGGATATAATCATTGACCCATTCAAGGCAAAAAATAAATCATAATTATTTTGTTTATGAATGACAAGCTTACCTATCGTAAATACTGAGACCTATATAGTTACACACACATGAATACCCAGTCACCATTCGTGAAATAATCGATAATAAATTAAATTATTGTGACTTATATTGTGCGCTCTGGAAGATATACCATAGTGACCATGCATAGCTAAGCTAAAATGTCCATTTCTGCTTTCTTCTGTAATAACATTATGATGGCATAATGTAACTCGAACGTATCGCCATTATAGGATATATAACTACATACTTTTACGATCTAACAAGTTTCGAGCAATTTTATTTAGAAAAAAGGAAATAATTACAATGACTTGGCCAAAGTCATTCGCAAATGGGCAGGATTTGTAACCACAGACTGATTGATAAGATATTAAGTTGTATAAAAGATCTGTTTTGAGAAGTAAGGGGATGATGCGAGGGAGCGGAGCGACCAAGCGCGAGGGCTCGAAGCGCCCGAAGGGGGGGGGGGGGGGTTGGAGGGGGTATCCCTTCCCCCTCCGCCGGTAGGGAGGTTTTGCAATTATTCACTCGAAATAATGCAATCTGGTGCATACCTTGGAAGAAAATTTGATACACTAAACTTGAAGAAAGCAATACTTATATCATCTCCATCATGATTAGACCGCTATAGAATGCATACACAAGTGAACCTACACACTCACACATACAAATACGCACACACAGTTCATGCATGTCTTTACTAATTGCAGCAGGGGGTTTACGTGGAGAAATTGTTGAAAATGGTGTCCAAAATATCACTTTAGAAGTATGATTTTCATTGTTATAATTATCATCACCATTACTATTGTTATTATACATTCCATAAAGATTTAATTTTGATAAAATTGGGGGATATTTGTACAGGCCACCCCCCCCCCCCCCCCCCTCCCGCACCAACAGTGGGGGAGATATCCCCCATACCCCGGGATCTACGCCCGTATAACCTGTACAAACTATTTTGAGAAATGCAAACTATTATAGGGAATATGTGAATGACTACCTCAGACGTAGAGAAGCTTGTTGGGAGATCCCATGACGTTGGAGATCTTGTTGAGGGATGCGTTGGCCAGCATGGTATCAGCGCTTCCTCCGTACAGGGTCAGGGCTCCTGTTGGCATGGTAACATAATTTAACTATCGTTATTAGATGTTTTATCTGGTAAATTAATAAGCGGTTTATGGATCCATATGAGGGTGAATGTATGTGTATGTAGTGTTTATTTGTTGGGAGATCCCATGACGTTGGAGATCTTGTTGAGGGAGACGTTGGCCTGCATGGTGTCAGCGCTTCCTCCGTACAGGGTCAGGGCTCCTGTTGGCATATTAACATAATTTAACTATCGTTATTAGATGTTTTATCTGGTAAATTAATAAACGATGGATCCATATGAGAGTGAATGTATGTCTATGTATTGTTTATTGGTTGGGAGATCCCATGACGTTGGAGATCTTGTTGAGGGAGACGTTGGCCTGCATGGCATCATCGCTTCATCCGTATAGAGTCAGGGCACCTGTTGGCACGGTAGGACCATTAAATGATTGTTATTGAATGTTTTAACTTAGTTTGTAATTGATTGACACGGTAAATGGGTTCATATGAGAGTGAATGTATTGTATTATGTATTGTTAAATTGTTGGGTGATCTAGTAATGTCGGAGATTCTGTTGAGGGATCCGGTGGCCAGAATGGGGCCAGCGCTTCAAATATATTATTGTCCGGGCAACAACATCAAATAATCATACTATTGAGCGGTAATCTATATGATCTTTATCCTTATTATAAAAGAGGGTACCTTTCCAAGGAAGATCTTCCTTCAGACATGAACGGAAACACTAATTATTTTAATTATCTTTCATGAATCAGCAATGTCACGCATCGCTGAGTTCTTTGTTGTTGAAGATGACAGGTGCTAAACCCAATTTTTGGCTAATGAATGGATTCCTAAAATGAGTGGTGCCACACTTCAATGTTGTCGATTTGTTTTTGGTTTTTTTGCTAAAACATCCACTTCGTGTCGATTGCGGCCCTGCAAATCATCCAGGTCACGAGAAGATGTACGCACAGGTTTTATCTGAAGGTATTGTATCTGTTCCCAGTTAATGTTAATTCCTTTAAAGAAAAATGGCCCAATCACTTGACCTACCTCAAAGTTCCTCACCCAAGCTGTCCATTTTTGACGACCGATATTAACATCAGAATTGAATTATGGTGGATGGCAGGCCAGCGCATATTCATGTTCAATTAAAATGTACTTAACCCTGCACGATATCATTGAATGCATTCAGCTAAACAATTCAATAACTCGCAAACCCAACAAAAAATGTTTCAAATTAATGTTTTCATGAAAGTTTGCCACCATTATTTTACGTTCAAGTTTTCATTCATTAGCCCAAACTTGCAAAAAGTGGGTTTTGCACTTGTCACCTTCAACCACAGAGAACTCAACGATTCGTGACATTGCTGATTCAGGAAAGATGTCAAATGTAATGCGGAATATCTACTCTTTACTTCTACGCCAGATTGAATTATGAGAGTGTTTCATTTTGAAATTATTGACCTTTGAACTTCGATTACCTTTTTTGATACAGTCACGCTGTATAATGTACTAATGAGGCGAGGTAGCCCTATGCATTCATGGGGAAGGGTCGATACTTTTAATATCTACAACGAGCAAAGAAGCATATTTAACTTCGGGTGCGCTTCGTTATTCCGAAGGTTCTTTATTCCGAAGGTTCGTTATTCCGAACACGCACATTTCGTATACCTGAGGGTTCGTTAATCCTAAAATAAAATAGGGTTCGTTAATCCGAATATTTGTTGCATTATTCCGAAGGTTCGTTATTCCGAAGGTTCGTTATTCCGAGGGTTCGTTATTCCGAAGGTTCGCTATTCCTAAAATTAAATCGGGTTCGTTAATCCGAAAATGATTTTTTGTTTGTTATAATGCTATAATTTCATATAAAGAGATCAAATAAACTTATATGTTTGATTGGTCTGGCCAAGGGAGGGAAAGGGGGAGGGATATGCTTAATGCAGGCTGTAAATTAAATCAACAAAACACAAATTATAGTATTATAACAAACCTGATTTAATTTTCGGATTAACGAACCCTATTTTATTTTCGGACTAATGAACCTTCGGAATAACGAACCTTCGGAATAACGAACCTTCGGAATAACGAACCCGATTTGTTTTCGGATAAACGAACCTTCGGAATAACGAACCCGATTTCGTTTTAGGAATAGCGAAACTTCGGAATAACGAACCCTCGGAATAACGAACCTCCGGAATAACGAACCTTCGGAATAACTGAACCTTCGGAATAACGGACTGTAACCTTAACTTCAACAATTATACAGTATATTGTTTATATTATATGTTTGCTCTCTTTCTCTTACCGGCGACGTGAGGGCAGGCCATGGAGGTACCACTGATGGTCTTGGTGTCACTATCGCTGCTCTTCCAGGTCGAGGTGATGTCGGTTCCGGGAGCGAAGATGTCGAGGCAAGATCCCCAGTTGGAGAAGCTGGAGCGGGCATCGTTGATGTCGGTGGCTCCGACGGTGATGGCCTGATCGATGTCGATAACAGATATGCAGTAAAAATTAATTGATATCGAAAATATCACAAAATACACAAGGTGATCTTGATTGCAATTTGACGAACTAAGTTGAGAGGGTTCTTTATACGCTAAAAGAGAGTTTTTAGGCGTGATTTTTACCAAGATATACATCTGTTTTGGTAAAGAAAAATAATGTTCGAATTGGCACTAATTGTTCAAACGATTCAACATTTGCTGATAAAAAAACACAAACAGCCATCATCATTCTCGAAAGTAATAAGGCAAATGGACCTGAACAAAACCTTTTACGAGTTGGGTATCACTTCTTGTCTATGACTGTGTAGATACTATATCTTTGATGTAATATTAATCGGTATAATAATTGCCTTGGATATAAAGGTCCTTTTATAATTTGATTCTACATGCATACATGCATACTCAAAACTCACAGATGATTCGCGAGCAGGGGAGACGTTGCAGGCGTTCTGGTTCTCGTTACCGGCGGCGACGGCGGTGGGGATGCCGGCGGCGACCATGTTAGCGACGGCGGTGTCGGTGGCCAATGAGGCACCACCTCCAAGAGACATGGAGGCGATGGCATTGGAGGCAGCGTTGTTCATCACGTATTCGCATCCTAGACACAAATAAGACAGATATAACAATGATGTTGTTTAGAAAAAAAAACAAAAGTGGAAAATTAAGGGTGAGGAAGAGGAGGGAGCGAACACTGAATGAGAGCACATTTCTAGCATGCAATTGGATGACTGACAAGTTCGGTTCAATTTAAAGTCATTTAAACAACTGGAAATACTCATATGAAGAGTTATTTTCATTGCTGGTCTTAGAATGTCATAATAGTTCATCATGGCGTATGACACTTCAACAATGAGTAAGCTTGAACGGGTCAAATGGAAGTATAGGGCGAGCCTAATCATACACTGCAAATAAGTAACTGTAAAGTTGTATATTAGAGCCATAGGTGTGTAAGGTTGTATACTATATGAACCACGTAACTACACAATTTACACAACTTCACACAACTAATCTTCAGTGTAATATATTCATATTATACATGCCCTACTTTGAATGTTTTATTATCATATTCAGCCTGTGTACTTTATTGCCAATTATGATGTATTGTTTAGTCAACTGATTCTTAGATCTTCGACAAATAAACATAAATAGAAAATGTAATCACTAATATTTAGACGAGGAACTTGGACCACTTACCGCTGACGATTCCGCTGGTGCTACCGCTTCCAAGACAGCCGAGGACCTTGACTCCCTTGATCTGGACGGACTTGGCCACACCGTAGGTGTTGGAGCCAACGGTTCCGGAGCAATGGGTTCCGTGACCGTTGCAGTCGTCCTTAAAGGTCAATGGAAGAAAAACAAAACATCAGTGAGCTTCTATATACTTTCTTTGTTTATGGTTTATGAACTTGAAACGGGTTTTGCTGATTATCTTTACAAATGCATGTTCTATAGGTAAATTAGATTAAAGTGGTGATAGTATTACCGTATGAGTGTCATGACCGTTACAATCGTAATTAAGGAGGGTAATCGTTTTCATGCATGTAGATATTGTTCTTAAACTAACATGAATGTACCAATTAAGGTATTAGTAATAACTTACCCTTTAGCTTTACATCAACATGAAGTTGGTTTTTCTGGAATCATAATCATCTGAGCATTCTTTGTTTCTTATTGCCCTTCTAAATAGAAATAACATTCCACAGAATCTACCCAGGTAGGACAATTGGGAAGGGGATTCAAATTGCCCAACTTGTGTCCGAAAATAAAGATGTTCAATTGATGATCAGAACAGTCTGCCCACTATACCAGCTACGTTTGTCTTTCCAACGCCAAAGCAATAATTATGATAATGATTATGATAATACGGCGACAATGAGTATAGTACTATTATGGGAAAAAAAACTTGCAGAAATAAAACCCGCCAACCAACCAAACAAACGAATAAACAACAAAAACAAACAGCACTTACGTTGATACCACCGGCATAGTTGACGACCTGCTCAGCGCGGCCTCCGAACTCGTTGTGAGACTCACGGGTTCCGGTATCGATCACCCACACCTCCCAGCCGGCTCCGGTGCCTGTTCAGCAGGGGATTAAGGATACATTATAGTCATTATAAATATATCGACGACAAGAGAACTAATCCTTATGTTGGTGATCAGTTTTAATTAGATGGAATCATTCAATCGTATACATTTTAGGGTTAGTCTGAACCATGCATAACAGTGTAGGCCTATTAATTGTGTTGATGTGTTATGTTATAAACACAATCAAAGCAATACAAAGTTATAATATAATTATTGCAATGTGGTTTGGATTTGGAGAGTCAGGCGCGTCGGATTTGTGAATCCGGACCACCTTCTGAACCGGGACGTTCTGAATATGGACTACTCACCCCTGGGTCCGTAGTAGTTGTCGAGGGGAAGGAACCTCTGGTCGACACGGTCCAGACCCCATGTGACCTGGGTACGGAAGACACCATCCTCCTCCACGTACTCGACGGCGGGAAGCTGACGGACCTGTAACCATGGTAACACAATTACTTAATTTATATTACTTATTTTAATGTTCATGTTTTTCGTTTTCCCTTCTCTTTGTATGTGTAAAGATGAGTTAACTGCGCCCTGAGCACCTTTAAAAAGGTGGAATTGGCGCATTAGAAGACTTCTTTATTATTATTATATTACTAATTTGTTTAATTAAAAGCATTTGCTTTTATCCTGTACAATGTAAGCGAGTATGAAACACACCATTCTGCTGATTTACAAAATTGCCTTCAAATGGTTTTTTTTAGGCAGTCAAATGTTCGAAACAGCTCGATCGGTGTGTATATTAAAAAGCACCCGCACAGGCATGGAAATCACATGGAAACCAGCAACACTAAGTGATCGAAATTGAAAAGAGGGGTCTCTAGTATGGTTGTGGTGAGGACAAAGACGATAACTGTTTGGAGTCATACGTAATATTTCTGCATTCAACGATTCTACGACTTTTAGGTTTGAATGTTGCCATCTTTATCTTATTTAGTATGTTAACGATACTTTATAAATCTATTAGCAGATTAGGTCGGTAAGTACATTCGTTTTAATATAATGATTTTATCTAACTTACGGCTTCTAGGACTTTGTCTGAAAGTTCGACGGCGAATCCGTGGAGAGCGCGCCTGAAGAGGTTGCCGACACGACCACCGGACACACGGACCATGGAAGCAACTTCATCCAACTTGGACTCAGCCTGGGAAGACAAATAAGGCAAAGAAACCAGAACGTCAATGACGTAGCGCTCATCCGCCATCTCGTAACATCAAATATCGCAAATTTCATGTGGTACACTTTTCAACTGGTCAAAAAATTAAAATTTGATGCCCTGGAAGGGACATGAAAAAAAAAAAAAAAAAAAAAATTAGAGTGAAAAAAATATAAATTTGACGCCCCGGAAGGGACATGGAAAAAAAATAAAAATAAAAATAAATAAATGAATAAATAAATGAAAAAAAAAAAAATAAATAAAAAAAAAAAAAAAAAAAAAAAAAACAATAAAAAAAAAAAATAAATAAATAAAATAAAATAAAATAAATAAAACAATTTAAAAATTTTAAAATTAAAAATTACCATAATTAATGAATGGAGAAAAATTTCAAAATTCTGTGTAGATGTTTAGTGTACCAAAGTTAGCTCTACCAGATAAAGCAAACCAAATCAAAATCGGTCGAGAAATGAAGGAGAAGAAGCATTTTTTGTGATTTCGAATAAATTTGCATAAATTACCATAGATAATGAATTTCACGATTCTGTGTAGAAGTTTAAATCCCCCTCCTAGCCCTATCTTATGAAACAATCAGAATCAAAATCGGTTGAAAAATAACGAAGAAGAAGCATTTTGAAAACTGTGGACGGACGGACGGAAGGACGGACGGACGGACGGACGGACGGACGGACGACGGACGCCACGCCATGGCATAAGCTCATCGGGCCCTTCGGGCCGGATGAGCTAAAAATGAAGAATATTACATTAAATATGAAACAAATTATTTTATTGGTGAAAATATTATTTGTAAATAAGAAGAGGTTGCAAACGTGACCTCTGGAGACACGGACCATGGAAGCCGCTTCATGAAGCTTTGAATCAGTCTGGTCAGAAATAAATTTAAATTCGATTTAATTGATCGATGTTTCAGCCGAGTTATGAGGTACATTTTTTTGTTTCGGTTATTTTGTCAGATTGGTTTCATTATTAGTTTGTTATATATTATCGAGGCACAGACACGGGCACCATTAAAGCCCCTTCATCGAGCTTGGAGGAAACCTATTTCATTACAAGATATTATTCAAATGGATTATATTTAATGATAAAGTACTAGTTATGATTGTACAGTTAGAATGTACATGTTGTGCGTAGTTCATGGGTCTACACTGTTTGAATATTAGCATACTAGTCGAGAGACTAAGTCTAAGCTATTGAATAATTTGCAATGCTTTTGAAAGATTGCCCAAGACACGGACTTGATGTTCCATCAAGATTAGAATCGGCCTATATAGTGAAGGGGAATGAAAAATAGTTGCACTCGTACAACTCTTTAACGTCTGCCTTAAAGGGGTTGTTCAGTTTTGGTAGAGAGGGTGCTGCACAACACAATTTTGTCGTGAGGTAATGAAAAACTGAGTGTCGAATTTTAAAGAACATGCAATTTTAATGGCAGATTAAACTTTATTTGGTCAAAATCTCGGTTCAGAAACGGCTGAAATATCAATAAATATTAACGTCTGCCTTAAAAATATTGTATGCACTTGTTAAAGCGATCCATTAACCGTGTTGAATGGGGTTGAATTCATCCAACATTATTGGGAGGTTACACGCCTCTCTTGTACCTTGTACATGTACGGTAAGTGATGTACAACATGTCTCAAAATTATTTACAACCGGGACTTTCTGCAACGATAACTTTAAAGATAGGAAATCAATCAGAATGATATTTCAGGGTATGAAACTATAACTGATTAGTACATATTGCAGAAAAACCCTATTCGAGTTGCATCAGTGGTCATGGAGAATGAGGATCTTTTGTCAATCATGTCAGATGTCCCTTCCCTCCAGGTTTTGTAATGTAAATAAGAGACGACGTTGTCCATTGTGTTCACGCGTTGAATGAAAATGGACACATGACATGATTGACAAAAGATCCTCATTCTCCATGACCACTGAAGCAAATCGAATAGGGTTTTCTGCAAGATGTAGGTAATAAGTTATAATTTCATACCCTGAAATATCATTCTGATTGATTAATTATTTTAAAGTTATCGTTGCAGAAAGTCCCGTTGTAATTAATTTTGGGACATGTTGTATGTGGCATGCCTTTACAAAAGAAACTCTACGTCACGTACCTTGAGCTTGACGATGTACTTTCCTGGGATGGGCTCCCTGTTCTTGTGGAGCGGGGCCAGCTTGGCGGTGGCAGCAGCCACGAGCAGGAGGACGAGGAAGGCACGCATCCTGGTGGAGAAAGACAATTATAATGTTATTTGTTAAGAAATAATTTCTAAATGTGCCTTTCATTCCAATAAATTTATTTAAAAGTTGAAATTTAATTGAATTGAAATCTTAATTCGGCCTTTTCATCATCTCGATTTACTTTTGCTTTAGTCTCGAAATGTAAACCCCTCGTCTGTTAGCATGGCTAGTGATATACCAAAAGACTTTGTCTAATGGTATGAAGCCTCGGTTATATTTGTCTCTCTGTTAGTTTCTAATTAATGCCAGTTTGTCTCTCGTAGCAATCTTCCTTTTTTTCAACCAAATTAGCTTATAATTGTTTTCTTTATTTATTTATTTATTTATTTCCACAAATGGCCCTTTCAGCAGAAACTGATTTTCAAAGTTGTCCCGTAATTTTATTTTACAAGTAAAGGCACACTGATGACTCGAGCTGTCCTATTTCTTAATTCCGTTACTTTTCTCTCGTTTGTATTCATCTATTAAAATACATTCAATAAAATCGCGTCAACATAATAGTAACCAAAAGTCTGCAATATTGAAGAAGTAGGGTATAGGTTCCCACGCGTTTTGGCACATTAAATATCACGCATTATCCTTTATCATGCCTATAGAGCAACATGTGAGTAGAAGAAGATACAAATTATAACTCCAATAATTATTGGTCAAGCGATTAACAAAAATGTTTTTCTTTGAGCTCTGAATATACACATCAGGCAGAAGTAAAATCTATTTTGCTAACCTAGAGTTGGGCCAGAAATAGGGATTTCTTACTAGGGAAATAAAGTTATATAAACTAGGGATGCATTTAGAACAGTTACCCTGAATATACAGACTTTAGATTCAGATCTATCGTTTAAAGATGTCGCGTAATAAAACACAACATTTGATTTCAGACCATTTAAAGCACAAAACGACTCTGGAATATGATAATTATCGAAAATTGGAAATAGAATATCAAATTACTAACAACATATATATACTTCCCTCCGAAAGAAAGAATTCAAAAGAACTCACTTGAATCTGAATTCGACGACTGGCGTTGATGAGAAACTGGAAGCAAGCTGAGATGTGATGCTGAGTCGGGTCGGACCGCAGTATTTAAATGTTTTATCATACACCAGGTGGTCATATTTCTTTACGGTTACGTAACACTTTGAGATAGACAATATAAAGTGAACATTGCTATACTATTTGATTTGGATTATGATTAGATATATATAGACAGTATTAATATAATGTAAATTAGAAAGAAACGATTATGCTTGACGCAGTGATGTATTTTAGTCATCTTTATTAATCGTATTTCTAATCCGAGTCGAGACTTTAAAGGCAACATCATTATGAACAATTTTTAAAGTTACTTTCCTTCATTTGCACGTTTATGTTGTTTAGCAAGGTAAACATTAAAGGTAACAAATTAACACTTGAATTCGTTGAAAAAATTCGAGGACAATTCTTTATATTATTTGTTTGCAATGCAACATACACCAGTCCTCTTCAAGGCGTGGACTGAAAGCTGCAATTACCCTTACCCCTATCCCCTAACCCCAACCCCTAACCGTACATTATCGTAGTTTTGTAAACGCACACATACTAAATCAACTCACTTTGGGAAACATTTTTTGGACAAAAGTATTGTTTTTTTATGGAGTAGGCACGCATGTTAAGTCAATCGAACTTTTTTCTTTCTTAACTTTTTTCGGATGAAACCCGGTTAAGGTATTATAATCTTGAATAATTTGTTTTGATATTATGTATTTTAATTGTTTTCAGTTGTTCACATGATTTCTTGTTGGAAGGGCTAGTTTGACAAGCATAATATTCTTTTTTCTGATCATTTTTACCAATTGATGAGTAATTGTTAAATATGGTACATAGACTTATATATTTTGTTTAATTGGTAAATAAATTCAATTCAATTCAATTCACTTATTGGGGCAAAACAATTGCCAGTGCCAGCCCCCTGGAAAAATGTTCCTATATACCTCCATCCATCTGATGCGCATTGTGTGAAAGAGCATATGTGCAACAGACAAACTGTCACATTATAATCTGTTTTATGACGTATACAGAGGGATGTTATGTTTGGATTTAGTTTTAAAGTAGATAATGTACTAGACAATCGCCATAAAAGAATTATATCAATTAGGAACAAACTTTAAATGACCTTGGGGTTTAACCACATTGTGGACCGAAATAGAGTGATAGGCTACATAAACGGCTCTTGAAGATACATACTGTAGTGAATTAGTGATCTTATTTTGCGGGCATCATCAAGTTTAGTAAAAACCTTTTGGTAAAAACATTCAATTAACCATACGGAAAATAAATTATACGTACATCAAGTTTGTGAAATACAATGAAGGGTCTGCAGTTGCTAGACTAATTAAACGGTCGTAACGTTAATTTATTAAACGGTATTATAAAGTTCTAATCTTCTCAGGCTATCTCTTAAATTATATTTTCTTTCATATAGGTCAATTATATCGCAGCATTTTGTTGGCGTAAAAAGAGGACATTACCATCTTTAACAGGATACTCGGCCCATAGAGTGGTGAAGTGTGATGTCATAAATGATGTCATAAACTTTTTTTTTAGAATTTTCAAATTTGGACTTCATTTTCAGAAAGAGCATAACAAATAATGTCCAAATACCGAAAATCAAAGGAATAGGTTACGTATTGGCCGAGATATGCCCATCCGAATGATTTTTTGGTCAATGGGCAATCAGTGTTATAGTGCACTAGTTCCTAAATTTAGGAACCAGTGCATTATAACACTGATTACCCATTGAAGTAAAAATCATTCGGATGGGCATATCTCAGCCAATACGTAACGTATTCCTTTGATTTTCGGTATTTGGACATTATTTGTTATGCTCTTTCTGAAAATGAAGTCAAAACTTGAAAATTCGAAAAAAGTGTTTTTATGACGTCATGGCTTCTGTACTCTATAGCACCCTCTCCGAAATAGCGATATTCCCAAGCGGCTTCATGTATCCATTTTAATCTTTATTTACAGTTTTCAGGAGATGAACTTCTCTGCTATTAGTTTTACATAAACGAACAAAAATGCTTTAAAGCTAAATAACGGTATTGGGAAACGCCCCACACGAATTAATTTAAGCTTGTTTCCCCTACAAGCATATGAAAGAATGTAGTTTAACTTATTTATTGATGTAAAGATTTGGACCCAAACTGCTTTGAAATTGATAATGTTTGAAGAAAATTAGCTTATTACCTAAAGATTGAATTCAAACGCGTACGCCGCGTGCAAAAAAAATATTGCGCGCCGCATAGGTTCGGCTTTTATCACATATTAAGCCCTTTTTAATGCTCTTTCAACAATATTGATCAATATAAATGTTTGTAAATCTAGATGTTTTTTTGTAACTCTCAATGGTTTAAACCACAGGACTGGTCTCACTGCCCCAGTCTATACGCGAGCCTCCTCCATATTCTCTGTGCAATTTTGTTGTCGTCTTGCGATGTGGCCAAAGTAGCTGCTGGCTTGTCGGTTGGTTTGGTCCAGAAGTCTAGGACCTGTTTCCATGGAAGTAATTAGCCCCCAGAATCTTAGATGGCGCAAAGCCCCGAATGGTTTGGTACAAGGGGCAGTTACCTTATTTGGAACTCTAGTGGTTCTCTGGTACTTTATCATATTCATATTAATAATAAAAGCACCGGACAGGTTTCTGTTTTTCAAATTTCCATTTCGTTCAAAAGATATTTACGATTGAAGTGTTCAGATATGAAATTGTTTACGGGATAATTTAAGCCGTGTGCAAAGTTAGTGCAATGAGTTAGAGAATATCACTTTGCATTTTCGCTCATATCTCAGCCAAAAAACATCCACATAACGTGACATTTTCACACCTTACTTTGTGGACATATCAGATCACACCAACTCATCACTTTTTGCACTTGTCAACAAAGTTAAGAGATCCCTTTTAGGCCCTTGTCGGAGGTCCAGGGGCGGAGCCCCCTGATGCCTGTGGAAGTAGTTTCAGAGGAAGAAATGTTTAATATGTTCGTAGATTAATATTCGCGCACAAGATGATGCCTTATCGAGAAGCTTTGTCTTACTAATTTCTACGGAACTACCCCGCCAAATGGCGTCAAACCTCATAATTCCTTTACTTTCGGGTAAGAGGCGAATGATTACTATTGTTTGCTTTCCTTTGTTGACCTTTATATATTCAATAAAGTGATGTTTACAACAACAACAAATTACCATATTTATGTAAATGATTAAACATCTGATTTCGTTTTCGCAATCGGTTAGTATTTTGTTTGTTAGTAAAGACAATAATGGATTAAACTAATTTCTTTAAACTTTGAGTTATACTCAATATAATAAAATCATGTGCATTGATTTGTTCTATACAATGACGATGAAAAGGAAATAATTGCAGAAATCATAATGTTTACAAACATACACATTAAAACGTGTTGTAAGCCCGCGGTCGCGTGCGTGATTATGAATGCCACTTTCGTACATTCGCCTCGAACCTCATCTCTCTCGTAAGGACTCTGTGAGATTTGTCGCCATCTAGCGGCAAAAGTGGGTGATAATAATTTTTGCGAAAGGGTTAGCTTTTGGATGGTTGGTTGGTTGGTTATTTTGTTTTACAGACGCGTTCAATCAATTATGATTATTTACGGCTGGGACCACCCTTTATCGTCACCATCCGAGAGACGCAGTCTCAATTTCAATTTCAATTTATTTCCACTTGTAAAAAATGACAAATATACAATATGCATGAACATCAAATACATGATTGGTTACAATTAAATGAATAAACAAAACAAAAGTGGGGGAATCATAAAAAAGCACATAAAGGCTTGTAAAAATGATCCCTTGCATTCATTTTAAAGCATATACTGTAGAATATTGACAATACAAAAAAAAAAAAAACATTCATTAAAGTAAGAGAAAAAATGTATTTAAGAAAGAAAAAAAACACACAAAACACACACAAACAAAATTAAATTACAATTAGGAAACATTTTCATGTAATGACACATCATTTGACAGTCAATTACTAATATCGACAAATAATTGTTTCTTTAATAGTCTTTTGAATTGACTTAAAGTTTTACAGTCCTTTAATAATGGTGGTAGGTTATTCCAGATGATAGTACCATGATAAAATATTGAAGATTGTGTTACTAAAGTGCGATTAAATGGAAGATGAATATTTTGGGCATTTCTTGTATTATACGTGTGAACTTGATTATTGCAAATAAAAAATTCTTTAAATGCGACAGGGAGTAAATTATTAAACATTTTATACATGAATATTGCAGTTTCTAAAAATATAGTTTCATTAATTGGTAAAATTGACATTTTTATAAACAAAGGTGCACTAGGGGATAAAAAAGGCGATTCGGTTATCAATCTTATTGCACGTTTTTGCAGTTTATGTATTCGCTCAGTATTTTTCTTGGAAGTAAAACCCCATACAATACTACAATAATTAATGTGCGATGATATAAGTGAATAATATAGCATTTTCAAAACTGTTTGAGGCAAAAAATGTAATTTATAAAGTATTCCTATATTTCGTGCAATAGTATTACATACATAATTTACATGTTGATTCCAAGATAATTTTTCATCTAAATGCACCCCTAAAAACTTTGTACTAGACACTCTATCTATTTTATTATTCCTATAATATAAATCAAAATTGCAATTAGTTATATTTCGAGTTCCAAAAATAATATAATTAGTTTTATCAACATTTAAAATCAATTTATTTACTTTCATCCAGTTACTTATTTTCTCTAATTGAAGATTAACCAAATTAAATAAAGTTTGGAGATCATTTCCTTTACAAAAAACACTAGTGTCATCCGCAAATAATATATAACTTGAATCTTGAGTTGAATGTGGTAAATCATTTATATAAATCAAAAATAAAAGAGGACCCAATATGGATCCTTGTGGTACTCCGCATTTAATTGTTTTTAATTGGGACTGTACTCCATTAATTGATGTCAATTGTTTACGGTCTGTGAGATAACTTAATAATAATTGAAGTGGTTTGCCCCTAATACCATAATGATTAAGTTTATATAATAATATAGAGTGATCAATAACATCAAATGCCTTAGTCAAATCTATAAAAACAGTTATTGCATATTCTTTATTATCAATGGCTTTATTTATATTATTTATCAAGTTTAAGATAGCAGTACTAGTCGAATGCCCTTGTCTAAATCCATATTGATTTTTTAAAAGAATATTATACCTATTAATAAAGTATATTAATCTATTATAAATACATTTCTCTAAAATTTTAGAAAATATGGGTAATACTGAAATTGGTCTATAATTATTTACATCATTTTTACTGCCTTTCTTATAAATTGGAGTTACTCTAGCAATTTTCATATTCATTGGAAATGAACCATCTGAGATACATTCATTAAAAATAAAACTTATTGGTTCACAAATTAAAGTAATTACATATTTCACTACTTTTATATCAATATTATCTATCCCAGGGCTAGTATCATTTTTCATATTTTCTACTATTTTAATTATTTCATTTTTTGTTACTGGATTAAAAAATATAGAATTATTATTTCGACACTTCAAGTATTCTCTAAAATTTGTATCTACTTCCTCATTATTAGAATCTTGTAAATTTAAACCAATATTTACAAAAAAATCATTAAATACATTAACTATTTCTTCCTTATTTTCAATTATTCTACCTTCTATATCAAGAGCTTCAATATTACAATTTCTCTTTTTATTTTTATTTATAAGAGAGTCTATAACTTTCCATGTAGATTTAATATTATATTTTACTTTATCAAACTTACTCTTATAATGTTTTCTTTTGACCTGTCTTATCTTTAAAGTAACATAATTACGAAACTTCTTAAATTTATCCTCATATACAATTTTATTTTTTAAATACTTTTTATATAAAGTGGATTTTTTACGACACAATTTTTGCAACTCTTTAGTCATCCATGGAGTCTTATTGCTATTTTTTATACAAACAGTTTTTAAAGGGAAACATTTTTCATATTTTACTTTAAATATTCTCAAAAAATTATTATATTTACTATCGACATTACCATGTCCTACATGTCTTTCCCATTGAATATTACGTAACTCTATAACAAATAAATTCAAGTTTACTTCATTTATATCACGCCTTAAAAATGTAAAAGATGACCTTTTCTTAACATCATTATAGAACGGAAATATTGCAAAAACTGGGAGGTGATCACTAATGTCACTTAATAAAATACCTGAATTATCAAGAGTATTTGCATTTGTAAAAATATTATCTAACAATGTAGCAGTCGTTTCTGTAATACGGGTTGGAGAATCAATGATCGGCTGCATATAAAAACTTAACAACATATCCATAAATGAGTCTACCTTTGTGTTACTGCCAATTTGTATCAAATCTAAATTGAAGTCGCCCATTATAAAACAATTACATGAATTCAATTTAATCTTATTTAAAAATACTCTAAAATTAAACAAAAATGTTTCAACATCATGACCAGGGGGGCGATATATAACACCAACGATAGTTTTTTTTGACATAGGACTATCATTCAATTCTAAAAATATACTTTCAAAATATTCATTAGTTACAGTCAAATCATTGCGAATTGAATATTGCACTGAATTATTTACATATATACCTGTTCCACCTCCTCGCTTATTTACCCTATTGTTACAATGAAATTGATAACCATCTAGATGGTACATATTTATGGGTGACATATTATTTAACCATGTTTCAGTGAGGCCTATTATTTTAAAATTATGATTAATACTGCTCAAGTACATATTTAAGTCATCAAAATTATGAGATAAACTCCTGCAGTTTACATGAATCAAAGAGAATGAATTTGTAAAATTATCATCTTGAAATTTAGAGTTAAAAGAATGCACATCAAAGTAAGTATTTGGCAAATCTTGAATGTTTACGTTGTTTTCTACCATAGTCGATTATTGAGAGTGGAATCAGTGTCATAAAGGACAAAGTCATGTTGAATTTTGATGTTATAAGAAAATGATTTTGTTGTGTTTCCTAAAAAACGTTCACAATGAAAATGAATAAGATGGACACAAACCATGATTATCGTATGAAAAACTACACACAAATGACATATGAATAATACAAATCTTAAAGTAAGAAATAAAAAGCCTAGTGGTGATTTTGGATCGAAAAAAAATCAAATGTTATTAATTATAATAATGTGTGAGACAGGAGTCCACTAAATGCAGACTAGTATGATTTGTTGAGTTTCTCTTTATGAAGTTTGTAAGTCTGTATATAATCAAGGTAATAGTTTGAGGTCCGCTTCACATGTTATCACCTTTGTGATGTTCTTCCCTCCAGATGCTCCTATGAGGGCGATAACGCGGCCATCGGAGGACCAGGCGGTCTTCACTTTCTGGCAAGCACGCGTCACGGAGAGGAGCTTTTGGTTCATCAAAGTTAGGTCTTCGACTATCACTACGCCGGTTCCTTTTAGCTTCTTCCGATTTGCTATGATCTCTCTGCGTTTTTTGTAGCTGTTCAGCTTGACGATTATGGGCCTAGGTCTTTGTTGTTGGTGCGCGGATGGATTTCCCGATGACGAAGTCGATGTTGATGGGGTTGCTGATGTCGGCTCTCGTACACGACCTGTCCGATGCGACCGGTCGATATCCTTGTCAGGATCCAGGGCCACCCTCAATTGCTTCCTGATGACGTCAGCTGCCAGGGCGTCAGTACTTTCCCCCCTCTGCTCATGTAGGCCGAAGATCCGTATGCAGGACCTTCTGGAGTATTGTTCTAAGTTGTTCAGGGAAATCTCCAGTCTGCTGATGTGATGGTCTTGATGTGTTGCCTTTTCTTCCAGTGATTTGATTTCTCTTTCTCTACTTTCAAGGGCATTTGTTAGGTCGAAAACTGCGCCTTGGATTTTCTCAATGTTTACAACGATCTCCCCCATCTTTCTTTCAACCGCTTTTCCCACAATGGAGTCCAGTTGCTGTATGAACTCAGGGTTCTTCAATAAGTTCTTCAATAAGTCTAGATTCAAACCCCGGGGGGGGGGGGGGACTCGAATTATTTTTGACGGGGGTGTGCCGCACGGAACTCTGAAATGGGGGTCTTAAGAGCTGACTACAAGCAAACAAATATAGGGTCTTTGGAGCTACAAAAACCCTGAAACGGGAGTTAAGGGGTCTAAGGAGCAGACTAAAACTACAAAATACATAGACTTGGAGCTACCAAAGACCTACGGAAACCCTCAAAAAGGCTCAAATGGTGGTCCAAGGAGCCGAACTAGAAGAAGAATAATGGACTTGGCGCTACTCAACTACCTAGCCAAGTCATTCCGGGGGTCTATGGAGCGGCAATTTGTGAAAATCGGGTATCTTTAGAGCGGCAATCGGGTGTGAAAACGGGGTTCTTTTAAGCGGCACATACCCGTCTTACATTATACATGAGTGCCCCCCCCCCCCCCCCGGGATTCAAACCCGGGCCGATAAGTGCAAATAGCTGAGCTCTGACCACTAAACGAGAACACGTCCTCTTCACAGACACCTCGAGCGGACTTGGGTAATGGTTTTATTTTTAATTCAGCCGTTTTGAGCCAAATTACACATACATTATATCATGCCTTTTTTGACCACTTCAGCTCCGCCGACTTGATTATGTTGATATATCGACTGGGTAGTAAGGCAAAACTGGGGGACCACGCCCACTCCTTTTGGGAACGACCCTAATAAAGTTATATCACTGGGTGTTATCCCAACCAAAACCCTAACCTATAAAGTATATTCTAAAACTTAACCTGCACCTAAATTATCCTTAACTCTACATTTAACTTTCACACAAATGATATCGTCGCGATAAATCCCCGAATCATTTGTCGCCAGGGCAATTGAATGTCACGTCAACGCAAAATAATGTAAGCAAATTGTCAAAATCTGAAACATTAGTCTTTTATTTAGAACGCCAGCGGCTCTCACATACCTCATTATTTATTATTATCAATTTAAGCATTGGGCGGGTTTTGGTTTTCCAAATTTCTCTTTTGTTATAAAGATCTTATACAATCATGATTAAAGTTTTAGCTTTATAATCCTCTAGGGATAATTTCAAATGTGTACAAAGTCAATGCCACGAGTTAGTGAATATCACTTTGCATTTCGCTCATTACTCGCTCACATGACACGCATTTGCCTTGAAGTTTCCACACCCCCCCCCCCCCCCCCCCCGTTGTCTACGCCCCTGCTTAGGATTGTCTAACCTTATTGAGATGCCATTATGAGACTTGTTTATTCACTTATTCCCACAAAATATTAATATTCAAGTGAATTCTATCCCTTTGTTTAAATCTAAATCTGTAGTCTTTTTAGGTGTAAGAATTAATGAGATTTTAACTTGGAGTGACCATATAACTGCTGTTTGTTCTAAGATATCTCGCTATGTTGGCATATTATATCGTATAAAAGATTATTTACCTATGTATATCTTGTTCAATATTTATAATGCTTTTATTTTATCAAATGTTTCATATTGCAATGTTATATGGGCTAATACATACTCTACCCACTTACATAAATTGTTTTTACTACAGAAAAAAGCAATACGATTTTGTACAAATTCAGATTATTTATCGCATACATCACCCATTTGTAAACGATTATATACTCTTAAACTGAAAGATATACATTTATTACAAACAGCATCCCTCATGCAACGCTATTATTTAAATATGTTATCTTCGTATTTAATGAATATGTTTACTTTGAATCGTAATATTCACCGTTATTCTACAAGAAATTACAAGAAATTCCACCACTGGACGTACACTTAATGATTTATCTAAATATTCTTTACGAAACACAGGATCAGAAGTATGGAATAATATTGATTTCAATAATTTTAATATTGCTTATAATAATGTTTTCAAAAGGCAGTATACACAATATTTACTTACTCAATATTAATTGTGTTTGTTAATATTTCACTTTTTAAAGAACATCAATTGTTGTTTCTTTGTTTTGATATATTAGTAATTGTTTAGGTATTATGTTATGATTATTTAATAAAGACCATTTGATTTGCCATACTTTTAAAGTTATTACTTATGAATAAACTAAATAATCTGGTGTGCACGAAACTTATCAAGCCTCTTTATGGCTTTTAATTGTGCACCCCCTTTACGAAATTATGAATTGATAATTGTTGTATTAACCAATATTTGGAATGGTTCATATTGTAAATCTTGCTTTCATTTCTCTTCTGCTATGTGTGCGCTATTTTTGTATGCCGTTAATGTAAATAGTTGTAATGCTTTTGTAATTGTTGTTTAATGTTTTTTTTTTTTATTATTGTATATGAATCTTTGAAATCATGTATTTTTAATTTTAATTTGAATCGGAATAAATGCTCAAAATGAAATAAAATGACTTTAATAAAATATCAAACTATAAGTTGACTTTAAAATTATTTTTAAAAAACATACAAATATTGTTCGCGTTTATCATATTCACATAGGCAGAATGTATACACAACATACACACGCATTCCATGGTACACATATTTAGTTTATCAACTTATATTTTAGCAAACAATCAACAAGTATACGGACAACCAGTCAAACAAAAAACGATCGGACACATAAACCAATATACCACCACACACAAACTCGATGTTTAGTACAATTTCTTTGCAAATAAATTTCGTTACATATTGCCAAATAGCCATGATATTACAGTGTAAGAAATAAAACAAGAACAAACTTCTAAAGATTTGATTGTATAGTACACTTAGTACAGTTTATTTCTGAATTATATGTCATATTTTGCAATGGCGGAGAAATATTAGTATATAATTATCGGAAATCATTTCAAATAATCAAGTTGGTTCCAACGATCGTGATCGGCAGATTATTCCACATCTGTTCCCAGCGCGGGTTTCTGTTTAAAAAGAAATGAGAAAACGAACCCAATTGAGACAAAATTAAATCATAGTTATGTTAGTTATGAATGTCAAACTCACTTATTATAAATAATAAGAACTATATAATTATACCAATAAGAATAACCGGTCAGCCTTTCGTTGAAATATCGATAATAACTTAAATTATTGCTACAAATTGTGCGCACAGCAATATATCAAATAACCATGGCAACACCATCCCATCATCGGTAAGCTCAAATATCCATAACATCGTGATGGCATTATGTAACTAGAACGTATAGCCATTGTAGTCGAGACATTTATTTAGGAAAGAGAAAATATGACTTGGGATGGATTTGTAACAACGGACTCCTTGAATAGATAAGTTGTATCGTAAGTTTAACCCCTTGGCGACGGGAAACTGGTAGGACCTGTACTAACTTCTATATTGGGAATTACACAATCTTATAGGGAACATGTTCATAACTACCTTAGACGTAGAGAAGCTTGTTGGGAGATCCCATGACGTTGGAGATCTTGTTGAGGGAGGCGTTGGCCAGCATGGTATCAGCGCTTCCTCCATACAGGGTCAGGGCTCCTGTTGGCATGGTAACAACATTAAAACAAGTTTTATTGAATGTTTTATCTTTGTCAGTGATTAAACGGTACATGGATCCACATGAGAGTGAATGTATAATTATGTATGAAGTGTTTATTTGTTGGGTAATCTGGTAATGTTGGATATATTGTTGAGGGATGCGGTGGCCAGTATGGTGCCAGCGCTTCAAATATACATGGTCAGGACAAATGTTGGCATGGTAACAACATCAAACATTCATACTTGTATTAATCAATTCAGTGGTAATCTATATCGCCGTCATCCTGGAGGGTACTGTCTAAAGAGGAACTTCATGCAGCCCAGAACGGATACACTTATTATTTTATTAATACGAACATTATGTTTTGATTTAGGTAGCGCCTAATATGAATCATTTTTATGGGCTGTACATTCTCCTAGATAGTGTAATAAAGGGGCGAGGTAGTCCCCTGGGTAAAGGTGGAAAATTTAGATATCAAGGACTTCGAAAACTATCGCGCAATGATAGAACTTGATTTATCTGTATTTTGTTCTCTCTCTATTTCTCTTACCGGCGACGTGAGGGCAGGCCATGGAGGTACCACTGATGGTCTTGGTGTCACTATCGCTGCTCTTCCAGGTCGAGGTGATGTCGGTTCCGGGAGCGAAGATGTCGAGGCAAGATCCCCAGTTGGAGAAGCTGGAGCGGGCATCGTTGATGTCGGTGGCTCCGACGGTGATGGCCTGATAGATGTCGATAACAGATATGCAGTAAAATTAATTGCTATCAAAAATATCACAAAATACACAAAGTGATCTTGATTGGAATTTGACGAACTAAGTTGAGAGGGTTCTTTATACGCTAAAAGAGAGTTTTTAGTCGTGATTTTTACCAAGATATACATCTGTTTTGGTAAAGAAAAATAATGTTCGTATTGGCACTAATTGTTCAAACGATTCAACATTTGCTGATAAAAAACACCAAGTAGCCATCATCATTCTCGAAAATAATAAGGCAAATGGACCTGAACAAAACCTTTTACGAGTTGAGTATCACTTCTTGTCTATGACTGTGTAGATATTATATCTTTGAAGTTATATTAATCGGTAATTGCCTTGGATATAAAGGTCCCTTTATAATTTGATTCTACATGCATTACACGATATGATTCAAAATAGATACTCAAAACTCACAGACGATTCGCGAGCAGGGGAGACATTGCAGGCGTTCTGGTTCTCGTTACCGGCGGCGACGGCGGTGGGGATGCCGGCGGCGACCATGTTAGCGACGGCGGTGTCGGTGGCCAATGAGGCACCACCTCCAAGAGACATGGAGGCGATGGCATTGGAGGCAGCGTTGTTCATCACGTATTCGCATCCTAGACAAAAACAAGACAGATATAAGTATAACAATAATGCTATTTAGAAGAACAAAGTGGATAAGGGTGAAGAGGAGGAGGTGGGCGAACACTGAACGAGAATTACATTTGACTCTTGACTTTGATAATTTAGGAGTAGAGACACAAGCTCCCAGAGGCATAGGTGCAATGGCATTAGTGGAATCCGCATCCAAAAACAAAATAGGACAGAAATCCCAAATCCGTCGGTCACAGTTGCTGAACACATCTGTGACTGACGAATTTGAATTGTACTGGACTAAAAATGTGCGACAAACGACTAAATTGAATGGACTTTTTGTGAAATTGGTCGACAATAGACGAAATTGAAGTTGGCATTGACACATTATCGGCTTCTCGGGACGAAATTGAATGAAAAAAGTGTTAAAAATGAATGGGAAACCCTATAGTATGATTTTGAAGAAGAGTATGGTTGAGAGGTAGGAGTAGGGGTACACTCTAAAAACACCCGGGTCAGAATTGACCCGGAAAAGAGTCCGTTGGGGCCACACTCCGTTCAGGGTCAAAAAATGACCCGGAATAGGGTCATGAAGACCCGAAATGGGGTCACATCTGACCCCATTCCGAGTCATTTTTTGACCCGGAATGGAGTGTGGCCCCAACGGACTCTTTTCCGGGTCAGTCCGACCCAGGTGTTTTTAGAGTGTAAGGGTAAAAAGAACGAATGGAAGGCTGTTTATGAGCCCTGAACACGTTTCCAACATGTTGAAGAACTGACAATATCGGTTCAACGTGGGAGCATTTAAACAACTGGAAATATCCATAAGAATATTTTTTCCTTAATTGTTTCGGGATGTCAAATTCACATCATGGCGTATGGCTTTTAATATTAAATTGTATAGGTGCTAAATCACTTGAACGAAGAGCTAAATAGAATGAAGGAAATGCAATTTTGAAGACAGTTTTAGCCCTCCAGAGGCGTCGATTTGTTCGGAAAACACAATGCATTGGAGGGGCGAGCATTGTTTGTGAACAATTGCTCGCCCCTCCAATGCATTGTGTTTTCCGAACAGATCGACGCCCCTGGCACACTGTGTATACTTTATTGTAAATTATGATGTGTTGTTTGTAGTTATTGCATGTATGCAAACTATTTGTTCAATCTTGGACAAAATAAACTGAAATAGAAAGTATAGTTTAGATTAGTAACTTAAGCCACTTACCGCTGACGATGCCGCTGGTGCTACCGCTTCCCAGACAGCCGAGGACCTTGACTCCCTTGATCTGGACGGACTTGGCCACACCGTAGGTGTTGGAGCCAACGGTTCCGGAGCAATGGGTTCCGTGACCGTTGCAGTCGTCCTGAAAGGTAAATGAAAGATAGACAAAACATCAATGAGCTTCTATATACTTTCTTTGTTTATGGTTTAGGAACTTGAAACCGTCTTTGTTGATTACCTTTACAACTGCATGGTCTAGGTAAATTAGATTAAAGTGGTGATAGTATTACCGTATGAGTGTCATGACCGTTACAATCGTAATTAAGGAGGGTAATCGTGTTCCTGCATGTAGATATTGTTCTTAAACTAACATGAATGTACCAATAAAGGTAATAGTAATTAGTATGCATTTAGCTTACATCAATATAAAGTATTTTCTTCTAGAATTATAATCATCTAAGGATTCTTTGTTTCGTATTGCCCCTCTAAATCGAAATAAAGATCCACAGATTTGAACTAACAATTGAGAGGAAAATTCATATTGCCAAAATTGTGTCCGTAAATAAACATGATAAATATAATAGTCATGAGCATGTGCCCGTTAAACGATGACAATTATTGTGTACTCTTTTTAAAAGAAAAAACATGCAGAAATCAAACCAAACAACCAACCAAACAAACGAAGAAACAACACAAATAAACAGCACTTACGTTGATACCACCGGCATAGTTGACGACCTGCTCGGCGCGGCCTCCGAACTCGTTGTGAGACTCACGGGTTCCGGTATCGATCACCCACACCTCCCATCCGGCTCCAGTGCCTGATCAGCAGGGGATTTAGGGATACATAATAAAGTCATTATAAATATATCGACGACAAGAGAACTTATGTCGGTAATAATTGTTACTTAGATGAAATCGTTCAATCGTATACATTATTTTTAGGGTTAGTCTGAACCATGCATAACAGTGTATCCGTTGATGTGCTATGTTATAAACACAACCAAAGAAAATAATACCTAGTTATAATATAATTATTGTAATGTGATTTGAAACTGAAAAGTCCGGCGCATCTGATTTCCGAATCCGGACCTTTTAAAACACGTTATCAATATGGACTACTCACCCCTGGGTCCGTAGTAGTTGTCGAGGGGAAGGAACCTCTGATCAACACGGTCCAGACCCCACGTGACCTGGGTACGGAAGACACCATCCTCCTCTACGTACTCGACGGCGGGAAGCTGACGGACCTGTAACCATGGTAACACAATTACTTTATTTATATTACTTATTTTAATGTTCATGTTTTTCGTTTTCCCTTCTCTTTGTATGTGTAAAGATGAGTTAACTGCGCCCTGAGCACCTTTAAAATGTGGAATTGGCTCATTATAGAAGACTTCTTTATTATCATTGTATTACTAATTTGTTTAATTAAAAGCATTTGCTTTTATCCTGTACAATGTAAGCGAGTATGAAACACACCATTCTGCTGATTTACAAAATTGCCTTCAAATGTTTTTTTTTTAGGCAGTCAAATGTTCGAAACAGCTCGATCGGTGTGTATATTAAAAATCACCCGCACAGGCATGGAAATCAAATGAAAACCAGCAACACTAAGTGATCGAAATTGACAAGAGGGGTCTCTAGTATGGTTGTGGTGAGGACAATTAAAGACAATAACTGTTTGGGGTCAGACATGTGATATTTCTGCATTCAACGATTCTACGACTGTTAGGTTTGAATGTTGCCATCTTAATCTTATTTAGTATATGTTAACGATACTTTATAATTCTATTAGCAGATTAGGTCGGTAAATACATTCGTTTTAATATAATGATTTTAATCTAACTTACGGCTTCTAGGACTTTGTCTGAAAGTTCGACGGCGAATCCGTGGAGAGCGCGCCTGAAGAGGTTGCCGACACGACCACCGGACACACGGACCATGGAAGCCACTTCATCCAGCTTGGAATCAGCCTGGGAAGACAAATAAGGCAAAGAAAAAATGAAGAATATTACATTAAATATGAAAACAAATTATTTTATTGGTGCAAATATTATTTGTAAATAAGAAGAGGTTGCAAACGCGACCTCTGGAGACACGGACCATGGAAGCCGCTTCATGAAGCTTTGAATCAGTCTGGTCAGAAATAAATTTAAATTCGATTTAATTGATCGATGTTTCAGCCGAGTTATGAGGTACATTTTTTTGTTTCGGTTATTTGTCAGATTGGTTTCATTATTAGTTTGTTATATATTATCGAGGCACCATTAAAGCCCCTTCATCGAGCTTGGTGAACCTATTTCATTACAAGATATTATTCAAATGTATTATATTAAATGATAAAGTACTAGTAATTTTTATGATTGTACAGTTAGAATGTACATGTTGTGCATATTTCACTGTTTGAATATTAGCATATATAGTCGAGAGACTAAGTCTAAGCTATTGACTAATTTGCAATGCTTTTGAAAGATTGCCAAAGACACGGACTTGATGTTCCATCAATATTAGAATCGGCCTATATAGTGAAGGGGAATGAAAAATAGTTGCACTCGTTCAACTCATTAACGTCTGCCTTAAAGGGGTTGTTCAGTTTTGGTAGAGAGGGCGCTGCACAACACAATTTTTTCGTGAGGTAATGAAAAACTGAGTGTCGAATTTGAAAGAACATGCAATTTTAATGGCAGAATAAACTTTATTTGGTCAAAATCGGTTCAGAAACGGCTGAAATATCAATAAATATTAACGTCTGCCTTAAAAATATTGTATGCACTTGTTAAAGTGATCCATTAACCTTGTTGAATGGGGTTGTATTCATCCAAAATTATTGGGAGGTTATACACACTTCTCTTGTACCTTGTACATGTACGGTATATTAATTAAGTGATGTACAACATGTCTCACAATTAATTACAACCGGGACTTTCTGCAACGATAACTTTAAAGATAGTAGATCAATCATAATGATATTTCAGGGTATGAAACTATAACGTATTACCTACATCTTGCAGAAAACCCTATTCGATTTGCTTCAGTGGTCATGGAGAATGAGGATCTTTTGTCAATCATGTCAGATGTCCCTTCCCTCCAGGTTTTGTAATGTAAGGAGACGACGTTGTCCATTGTGTTCACGCGTTGAACGAAAATGGACACATGACATGATTGACAAAAGATCCTCATTCTCCATGACCACTGAAGCAAATCGAATAGGCTTTTCTGCAAGATGTAGGTAATAAGTTATAATTTCATACCCTGAAATATCATTCTGATTGATTAACTATTTTAAAGTTATCGTTGCAGAAAGTCCCGTTGTAATTAATTTTGGGACATGTTGTATGTGGCATGCCTTTACAAAAGAAACTCTACGTCATGTACCTTGATCTTGACGATGTACTTTCCTGGGATTGGCTCCCTGTTCTTGTGGAGCGGGGCCAGCTTGGCGGTGGCAGCAGCCACGAGCAGGAGGACGAGGAAGGCACGCATCCTGATGGAGAAAGACAATTATAATGTTATTTGTTTAGAAATATTTTCTAAAATGTGCCTTTCATTCCAATAAATTTATTTAAAAGTTGAAATTTAATTGAATTGAAATCTTAAAGGGGAATTCCACCCAAGAAATGTGATGTCTGCTATAAAATGAGGTGAATATGAAGAATCATGATCGAAAATCTGAGCCAAAACAGTAGAGCAATACAAAAGTTATGACAGGATGAACTTTGCTCCGATTTGTAGTATCGTTCGCAATTGCTATCGATCGTGACGTCACTTGCGAGCTGCAGCCATTTTGACTTCTACATGGAAATTTTACAAAATTTAAATTTTCTTCATAACAAAGCAAATTTATGAGCTTACAAGTTCCAATGAGGTTGGCCCATCGATATTCTTCTATGAATTCGTGAAAACAAGCAGAGAAAAATAATTGTTTAGCTGTGAAAATGAGAAATAAGTGTATTTTCATGTACTAAAGCCATGGCGAGTTGATCGTGAATGATGTTGCATTTGGCGGCAATTTTGAAACGATCGCTCATTACTACATGATGTTCAAATAGGTATAACTCCCGTGTTTCCTGTCCGATTTTGATCAAATTTTCACCAATTATTCCTCTTGTTCTGCTTATTCAAATAACGAATAGTTTCATCAGGACCGGAATACCCCTTTAATTCGGCCTTTTCATCATCTCGATTTACTTTTGCTTTAGTCTCGAAACCCCTCGTCTGTTAGCATGGTTAGTGATATACCAACAAACTTTGTCTAATGGATGGAGCCTCGCTTATTTGTCTCTCTGTTAGTTTCTAATTAATGCCAGTTTGTCTCTCGTAGCAATCTTTTTATTTTTCAACCAAATTAGCTTATAATTGTTTTCTTTATGTATTTATTTATTTATTTATTTCCACAAATGGCCCTTTCAGCAGAAACTGATTTTCAAAATTGTCCCGTAATTTTATTTTACAAGTAAAGGCACACTGATGACTCGAGCTGTCCTTCTTAACTTCGTTACTTTTCTCTCGTTTGTATTCATCTATTAAAATACATTCAATAAAATCGCGTCAACATAATAGAAACCAAAAGTCTGCAATATTGAAGAAGTAGGGTATGTTCCCACTCGTTTTGGCACATTAAATATCACGCATTATCCTTTATCATGCAGCAAAATGTGAGTAGAAGAACATACAAATTATAACTCCAGTATTTATTGGTAAAGCAATTGACAAAAATGTATTTCTTTGAGCTCTGAATAATCACATCAGGCAGAAGTAAAAGCTATTTTGCTAACCTAGAGTTGGGCCAGAAATAGGGATTTCTTACTAGGGAAATAAAGTTATATAACTAGGGATGCATTTAGAACAGTTAACCTGAATATACACACTTTAGATTCAGATCCATCGTTTAAAAATTAAAGCACAAAACGACTCTGGAATATGATAATTATCGAAAATTGGAAATAGAATATCAAATTACTAACAACATATATATACTTCCCTCCGAAAGAAAGAATTGAAAAGAACTCACTTGAATCTGAATTCGACGACTGGCGTTGATGAGAAACTGGAAGCAAGCTGAGATGTGATGCTGAGTCGGGTCGGACCGCAGTATTTAAATGTTTCTATCATACACCAGCTGGTCATATTTCTTTACGGTTACGTAACACTTTTAGATAGACAATATAAAGTGAACATTACTATACTATTTGATTTGTATTATGATTAGATATATATAGACAGCATTAATATAATGTAAAGAAAGAAACGAGTATGGTTGAAGCAGCAATGTATTTTATAGTCTTCTTTATTAATCGTACTTTTAATCCGAGTTCAGACCTTAAAGGCAACATGATTATGAACAATGTTTAAAGTTATTTTCCTTCTATTGCACGTTAATGTTATTTAGCAAGGTAAAAATGTAACACTTGAATTTGTTGAAAAAATAATGAATGCTCGTTAAAATTAGAAATATTCGAGGACAATTCTTTGAATAATTCTTTGCCATGATTTTAACCCCCGCAGCAACATATAACCATATATATATACACCAGTCCTCTTCCAGGCGGGGACCGAAAGCTGTAATTACCCTTACCCCTATCCCCTAACCCCAACTCCTACCCCTAACCGTACATCATCGTGGTTTTTTAAACACACACATAATAAAAACAACTCACTTTGGGGAACTTTTTTTTCGGACAAATGTATTTGGGTTTTTTATGGAGTAGGCACGCAAATCAATTTTTTTCGGATGAAACCCGGAAAGATATTATAATCTTGATTGATTTGTTATAATATTATGTATATGCATGTATTTTTATTGTTTTTAGTTGTTCACATGGTTTCTTGTTGGAAGGGTATATAGTTTGAATAATAATATTATGCTATTTCCAGTGTTCCTTTTTTACCAGTGGATGAGTAATTGATGGTACATATATGACTTTTTGTTTAATTGGTCAATAAATTCAATTCAATTCACTTATTGGGGCAAAAGAATTATCAGTCCCAGCCCCCTGAAAAAAAAATGTTCCTATACAGGGTGGCCCAGAAATAACGGAACGGGGCACTTCCCAAAATAAAGTAACGAAATGACTGGGTCCATCGGATAGTGTGTCTTTTCAAATGAAAATTTATACCAAGAACATTAATTTTGGTCGTGTAGTTTTTGTTTTAGAGCGCTGTGAGTGACACCATGTCAGGGTTCATTTTTCTTCAATTTTGACTGACCTATTGGCTGAAGAATGACTCGAACGGCTCGTCATAGAATTACGATGCACAATGATGCGGACACCTTTGTTAGTGTGCATTCGACTGAATAGCCACAGCACCGTAATTCTATGCCGAACCATTCGGGTCATTCTTTAGCCAATAGGTCAGTCAAAATTGAAGAAAAATGAACCCTGACATAGTGTCACTCACAGCGCTCTAAAATAAAAACTACACGACCCAAATTAATGTTCTTGGTATCAATATTCATTTGAAAAGACACACTATCCGATGGACCCAGTCATTTTGTTGCTTTATTTTGGGAAGTGCCCCGTTCCGTTATTTCTGGGCCACCCTGTATACCTCCATCCATCTAATGCGCATTGTGTGAAAGAGCATGTGTGCAACAGACAAACTGTCACATTATCTGTTTTATGACGTATACAGAGGGATGTTATGTTTGGATTTAGTTTTAAAGTAGATAATGTACTAGACAATCGCCATAAAAGAATTATATCAATTAGGAACAAACTTTAGATGACCTTGGGGTTTAACCAGAGTGTGGACCGAAATTGAGTGATACATATAAGTTTCTTGAAGATAATAATGATAGTGATCTTCTTTTGCAGGTATCGCATATTTCAGTAAAACCTTTGGTAAAACATTCCATATACTGTATATACCACTAATGCTGGCTATACAGCAAAACCCTGCACTTGTCGGTGACAATCAAAATGTAGATTTTCATAATATTAGAAAGGCCTCATCACAAGCTAATGTTATGCTTTGTTCTAACAAATTGTTTAATAATTGGCGAAGATATAATTGTTTCAATTTTACAATCATACGTATTTTACACACATTAATATGTAAACTAAAATGCCCATTTTTTCAAAACATGAATTACCGACAAGTGCAGGTTTTTTTTTTGCTATAGCCGGTCACATAATAGTAAACATCAAAGGTTAATAAAATAGTCCGTGACAATAATTTGTTGGGGTATCTACCACAAGAATAATAGGTACGTCAAGTCTGTGACATACAATCAAGGGTCAGCAGTTACTAGACTAATTAAACGGTCGTATACATAATTATAACCATTTTTTTTTTTTTTTTAAATGTGCATGTGATGTTTTTTTGTTTTAACTAATGATTGAATAGAGAGATCATCAACAACTATTTAAAAACAACTCTTTTGTAAACAAATTTTGACGGCTGGTTCAAAATTATTGAATTGTTGTGAGGGCCCCTCAATAATTATAAATGGTTATATTTATGGATATTTCAGCAGTCTCTGAACTGATTTTGATCAACAACAACAAAAAATCCGTCATTAAAATTGTATGCTCATTCAAATTTGACACTCAATTTGTCATTACCTCACCAAAAAAAAAAATTGTAGCGCCCTCTATAGGCCTATACCAAAACTCAACTATCCCGACTTCGTAACCTTGTCCAAATCTACTTACTTGGAACTCTATAGTGGTGCTCGTAAACCTTAAACTATTCATAATTACAATAAAAGCACGGGACAGGTTTCGGTTTTTCAAATTTCCATTTCGTTCGAAAGATAATTATTTACGATTGAAGTGTTCAGATATAAAATTTTCTATGGGATAATTTCATGCCGTGTACAAAGTAACTAAAATAATTTTGCAGTTTTTATCTCAGCCCAAAAACATCCAATTAACGTGAAATGTTCAAACATTACTTTGTGGACATATCAAATTACTCCAATACATGCATTGTATTAATCACTCATCACTTTTTGCCTATGTCAACAAAGTTACTAGATCCCTTTAAAGGGCAATATAACGTCATGTTGGGAATAAAGCATCAACAACTTCATGATATTCTGCAGCATCTACGAAACCTTTCTCTTGTTGCGTGTGTAATAAAAATATGTCAGGTGAAAAGCAAAAAGACTGGACGGGTGTGAGCGTACAGACTGGCCTGTGGATATCTAAGTGTCCGCGCTGCCATTTTGGTTTATGTACAGAGACATATTAGTTGAGACAATGTGCCCGTACGCTCATTGTTTCTCCTGTCTTGTTGTCATTTGTTGGATATGCCACTTGAATGAAGTAATACTTGAGTGTAATATTCACCAGAAACACATAATAAAACAAGAATCGTATTTACAATGATAAGGCCTACCCTGCAGTATAAAATAAATAAAACAAATAAATAAATAAATAAATAAATAAGTGGGTGATATCTCTTCTATAGTAAGCCAGCCAGGTCTCACTGTCATGCACCCGTTCCAAAGCAAGCAAGACAAGGTTATGAGGCAAGACAGGTGTTTTTTCTTCAGAGAAATATGATTATTTTTCATTTAAAAAATAATCATAATAATATGAAGTATATAATAAACACAACAGTGCGACAATACTAAATTGGAAAAAGACAGTTTCAAAAGGACACAGACACAAAAATTGCTAAACACTATAATATTTGGTCGATAGAGGGCGTTTTCCATTTGCCGTGTTTTCGCGCTTTTTACCGAAATACACCGCGCTTTTGGGTCGCCGATAAGGAGGGGCCCCGTAACCTGTATAACATACCCGCAGGTGGACTACTGCAGCAGCACTGCATGCAGCAGCGGTGCGACAACCAATTTTTAATTGATATTTCGATCCAAGTGTCCTCACGATCGAGGGTTATTTCAAAGTAAGGATGAATAGTGAATATCTTTCATTAGATTGCGTAAAAAGAAAATGTATATGAAATATGAAGTAGAAGCATTTAACCGTGGGTGAAAGTATATATAGTATGCAAGAAATACTATGATCGGATCTTCGACTTCGTCCCCCCTTCGTCCACTTCCAAAGCACGTGTGATTGTTTTGGTTGCGCAATATTAAATTCACACGCTACAGTTTGTACTATAGGTTGTAAATGTCTTGACTGCGCGGGGTGGGGGGGGGGGGGGGGGGGGGGGGGTGTATTTGGAAATTATATTTAAAGACATTTTTAAGGACTGCAGTAGCAAATAGTTTACAGTTTACCATTCTTACTTTTGAAATATTGTTACAAACTATCCGGGCTAGTAATTTACTGAATTTCACTTTGGTCAGAGTCGAAAAGTAAACGGAAATGTAAGCAATTGGGTGATAGGCTTATACTAGTGAAAATGTCAGTTTTAACTTCCCAAAATAACTTGGAAGTTGGAACCATAGTTATTGTAAATATTTTCCAATTAGTCAGTCATTACGCATGTTTCGTTTTAGGCTAACATATAACTTTGATATGAACTAATGATGACAATATGGCAAGGAAAACTAGTTTCTCGAATTCCAAGTCTTCGATCAGCAGACAAAATCAACCACCACGCCTCGTTCTGCGTAGCGGACGTTCGGATACGATGTGCCACAATTTGCCAGTGGGCTCGCAAAGGCGGAGGCGGGTCCGATCAGTAAGCCGCTGCGCCAAATTATAGTAGCGATACGGTCGTTCAGGAAAATATTTACATCACTACATGTTTGAGAGAAATCGGCTAGAGCCTCGAGACATAAATAAATAATGATCACGGATGATAATCTGCAAGGTGCTGTGTTATTTGTTTCAAGTTCCTCCTGGATTATTGGGTTGGAAAAATACGAACTACGAACCTCTATCAGATGCATTTTTATTCCGAAGGTTCAGGTCGCCTAAAATTTAATCAGCACTGCATGCACTGCATGTGCAGCACACTGACCTGGTGCAGCACCATGCACCATCCCTATCGATAGGCCGGTGCACGATCCGCGAGATTCTCTCCGTCGATATCGACGAGTCGAGTAGGAGTAGTGCGGAATATACTACTGCAAGTTTTTACATTTGAATTTACACTTAACAAAATATATATAGTTTTATATTATTATAATTATATGATAGGTACATGAGTTCAATCATTGTTTTGCCAAATATCAACAAAAAATCGGTATCTCGCTTTGGTGCCGAATTTAGTGTGGAAATCTGCAAAAATGCAGAACTCTAGCTCTGCAGCTGTGCACAATGATGCGACCGTGGCTCGCTCCCGTGCGTGGCCGCGCGATCGGGGCGTCAGGCAACGGAGCCAACCGAATAAGGCTTACCCCGCGGGCTTACCATAATGTTATGACCTACCCCCTATACACAAAACTTACTAAAATGGATTTAATTTACTCCTGTTCGGATATGATTTGCTTTTTAAACAATTGCAATATATTTTACTATTAAATGCGTTCGCGCTAGCGCTAGCGCGAACTGACGGGGAACTGACTGACTTGTTTCCCTCCGTTTCCCATGGACGAAATTCCAGTTTAAATTTTAATTGGTACCCATTGAATTCAATGGGTACCCATTAAATCCAATGGGTACCCATTAAATCCAGTGGGTACCCATTGAAATTCTAAAGTACC
The DNA here is from genome assembly GCA_037951105.1 of Echinarachnius parma. NCBI lineage: Eukaryota > Metazoa > Echinodermata > Echinoidea > Clypeasteroida > Echinarachniidae > Echinarachnius > Echinarachnius parma. The sequence continues at coordinate 87,072 of JBAMJV010013677.1, read as the reverse complement.
CATTGAAACTGAATTCAATTGGTACCCATTGGCATGGGTTTCAATGGGTACCCATTGATTTCAATTGGTAATCGTTCCATTTTCCATATACTTCGATTACCAATTGATTTCAATTCGTACCAACTGATTTCAATTGGTAATTTTTAATTGGTAATTTTCAATTGGTAATTCTGAATACCAATTGAATTCAATTGGTAATATAGTCAATGGGAATTTCACCCTGGGTTCCACGCTGCATTTATCCCCATGGTCGAAAATCCAAGTAGATCTATATGACTGTATAATGATCTATCTAGCCAACTTTCTTTCCTTAGGCTCTCTATCCGATCACATTGCTGCTATTTTTATCGGAGATTTTAGCCTTTTTAATTTAAAGGGATGATTCAGTTTTGGTAAAGAGTAGGCTACTTCGATAATTTTTTTTTCAACAAAACTAACGTTACAATAATTGAAAGCGAGTATCTCACAGGCTTAAAGGGAGTATAGTAAAGTTTGTTGGCAATGTGCCGAAAATGATAATGGTAAATGGTTATTTTCTGACTGCAACATTCTAATTTCTGGGACATACTGCAGAACCCTTTCGGAACGGGAGTCAGAAACAGTCAAAATCGGTTTAAATACCGTTATCCAATCATAAGAAAGTAATTTTGGGGACAAAATTTATTAAATAATTTTCAGTACTGAGACAAATCAAATTATCAGGAAACAACATAGTATAATCAGGTGCCTGCCGGATGGCGCCCTCATGGGGCCCTCATGTGTTAACGACTCCATTTTGACTGAAAAAAGCCCTACATTGTATTCTGTAACTTCATCGTTTACACGTGTTATGAACAAAAAAGCATCATAGTTAGTTTTTTCATGAAAATGTACAAGTTTTATAGGCGGCTAAATTAATAAATTTATGCTTTAACAAACTGTAAACTAGTCCATTCGATTTCGCCCGGCATCCCGAGAGTGTCACGAGTTCGCATGATCGTTCACAATTTCGCGAAAATGGGTGATTTTTTGCCTGTAATTTTTTTTTTTTTAAATCGCGAAAATTGAATAGAATTTCTTTGGCCGACGGAAAATTTTGTTTTTGTCGGTGTTATTGGCGTTTCATTCGTTTTAATATTTTCGCCAATACTGTAACTAATAATTTATTAATAAAGTTACGGTGTACCGTATACAATTTTCCCCAGTGGTAATAGCCTTTGCACGCAAATCTTACATTACGTCATTGTTTTGGGTTATACATGTTGCAGGGCTCCGATGTTTCCCCGTCAATCGTATGTATTGTCTACATGCGAGTACTTTGTGTGCATGACGTATTTTTCAATATGTGGGGCCAGTTTATCGAAGTGCTATGTACAGAGCCTACATAGTTGACGTTTCGATATCCATTCATATTGTACGTGTACCACATAGACATAGTGCAGGTGCACGATCATCAACATGCAATTCCGTGTGTATTGAATCAGCACAGAAATGATACATGAAATCGCACAGTGAAATATGGCGCGCCTTCGATTTCCAGGGAGGCCTGGACACAGATATGGACGATCTCTCGTAAGATATCTGCCTGACAAGGACAAGACATTTCAGCATGTTTTCTTCGCTCGTACAGCAGCTATTCAGCGAAATTTGAAGTGGTTTTACGACATTTTTGGTGATTCTGATGAGGTATGAAAATGACAAGTTGAGTTGATTTTCTTTTGTTTTGTATTTGTCTGTGCAGTGTGTGTGCATGGGTCTGCTGTCTACTACTATTTTTTGTGCAATATGTAGATTCGTTCTTGAATGAAATCCATGACGAATGACAATGTATACTTTCTATAAAGACATGCATCATGTACATGATATTCAAATGCTTTTGCTAGGCTCTATTTTTCATTTCAGTGTCACAAAATAAAGCACTAGAAGTAGAAGTAGAAAGAGAGAGACTCGGAGAGTACTCGTCGTCGCGTTCTAGAGCCGGCTAATACTGGACCGAAAATGCACTTTTTGTGTGCAAGCATTTTGTCCTTAAAATTATACATATGATACGGTACTTACCACCGATGGAATCTCCAATATATGTGATCCAACTTGACGGTGGATTAAAATTATGATTTTCCCATCCATTCCGCATAAAATCAGTGATTTATCCGCCTACTCGACTTGTTTCCGTATCGTATCGCGACTTCTGAATGATCGATGATCGCGCTTTGGTGGTCTCCATTCAAGTCCATGACGAATGACAATGTATACTTTCTATAAAGACATGCATCATGTACATGATATTCAAATGCTTTTGCTAGGCTCTATTTTTCATTTCAGTGTCACAAAATAAAGCACTAGAAGTAGAAGTAGAAAGAGAGAGACTCGGAGAGTACTCGTCGTCGCGTTCTAGAGCCGGCTAATACTGGACCGAAAATGCACTTTTTGTGTGCAAGCATTTTGTCCTTAAAATTATACATATGATACGGTACTTACCACCGATGGAATCTCCAATATATGTGATCCAACTTGACGGTGGATTAAAATTATGATTTTCCCATCCATTCCGCATAAAATCAGTGATTTATCCGCCTACTCGAATAATTTTGTAAAAGGAGAGGTAATCAGTTTTAAATGAAAGCATACCCATACAAGATTACCTTGGGCTTATTAATATGGATATATGTTGCTTTGGTATTCATTTATATTCCCAAAATATGTTTTTTGGGATCATTTTCCAAAGAAAAAAAAACGGATTTTTTTTTTTTTTTTTTTTTTTTTTTGCCGATCCGATCTTCCGATTTTTTCTGCATGATCGGAAATCGGCAAAAACGGTCCGACCATGTATGATCGGATCGTGATCGGCATGCCGATCCGATGATCGGTTACAGCACTAGTACTGTGTCCTATTAGTTACCGGATACTTTTAGTTTGACGGCACAAAACAAACATTAGATGCATAAAATCAAAGTGGAAATTATACGAGCAGCTGCATAAACTCATAAATAACACATTTGATGTAAAATATCTTCAAGAATTTACCAATTTTTCTCCAAATTAACTTTCTTGTAAACCCTTCCAAAAAAGAAACCTCTTCCCGACGCAAAATTTTGTGTTGTATTAATAATTAACTATTATTGAGCGTGAATGTTTTGCATGGGAATGTCATTGACATGCGCGCTGCCACAGGTGCGCGTAAAATGCCTTAGGATGCTTATTTTCCTCGGGAAATGATGAGAATTTTGTGCTGAACATCCATTTATTATCCTCCGTTAATGCCGACTTTCAAATTCAACTTTCAAAATTGGAACGTTTTTCCTATGTGAATTTGCATGTCCGGAAATACAACCCGTTCGGTAATACAACCCCCTGCTATACCAGGTCTCTTTCTCACTCACAGTTTCTCTTTAATAGTCTGATACTCCGTGTAGTGGGAAACTGACACACTGCAGACTGCTACTTTGCTAGCTACAACAAAAGTCATGCATTGCTCAAAATCAAATGGTCTTTGACTTCACATTAGGTCGATTATGTCATTAATCATTAGTTTGGGAAGATGTTGGGCACGTCAGTGTGAAATATAGTTTTGTAACGAGGAAGCCCGGGGGGGGGGGGGGGGCACTCATGTATAATGTAAGACGGGTATGTGCCGCTTAAAAGAACCCCGTTTTCACACCCGGTCGCAGCTCTAAAGAGACCCGATTTTCAAAAAATTGCCGCTCCATAGACCCCTGGAATGACTTGGCTAGGTAGTTGAGTAGCGCCAAGTCCATTATTCTTCTTCTAGTTGGCTCCATAGTCCATAGACCCCCGGAATGACTTGGCTATAAATGTATTTGACTAGCGCCAAGTCCATTATTCTCTTCTAGTTCGGCTCCTTGGACCACCATTTGAGGGTTTCCGTAGGTCTTTGGTAGCTCTCCAAGTCTATGTATTTTGTAGTTTTAGTCTGCTCCTTAGACCCCTTAACTCCCGTTTCAGGGTTTTTGTAGCTCCAAAGACCCTATATTTTGTGCTTGTAGTTGTAGTCAACTCTTCAGACCCCCATTTCAGAGTTCCGTGCGGCACAACCCCGTCAAAAAATAATTTGAGTGCCCCCCCCCCCCCCCCCCCCCCCCCCCTGGGCGAGGAAGCTGAAGTTAGAAGTGATGAGAGTATGACAATGATTGCAATGCCAAGGGTATTGCCTTGGTTGGTAATATGCATTTTTCAGGTCCTCTTGTTCCTAACTGACAGTCGTCAGTGTGGTACTCGACATACATAATGTAGACTGGTACCACACTGTTCCCTGTCTAATGCTACAATTCTGGCCTGATTGGGTACACTGAAACATTGACGTCGTGCGGATTATAAGGCCCGACATTCGTATATTCCTGGAAAAACAAATGGGTAATTTTTTTGTTTTTTCAACATTCAAATTGATTCTTCAATCTATACTCCTGTTCTCCAACCCTAGAACAACACAAATGTCATGATTTCCACTTCATATGATATGTGCTGTATTTCAAAGCAAAATTTCAAAGATCTTCATGTTCAGCTGCTCAAACATGCAAAGTGAAATCAATTCATGGCTGTGTGTTTCAAAGAAATGAGTCGTAGGACACTGCAAAGTAGACCAACACTGGGCAACAGTTCTTGATTTTTACTATTTGATGTGATTGCATTGCTTCTTCAACTTTCAAGTCAAACATTATCATTGAAATGCCCTGAGCACCCTCTGTGCTATTCTCTACTTCATTTTTGTTAATAGACCGCTTCTGTAATGTATGCAAATATTATGCGTAGGACGTCAGACTCCTCGTTGGCAAGCTTAACAATAGTAACTATGTCCGGCAAGCTCCGGCAAACGTAGCTTGCCGGACCTAGTTACTATTGTTAAGCTTGCCAACGGAGGGTCTTACGTCATACGCATATATTATTTGCATACATTACAGAAGCGGTCTATTACATGAATTAAATTGCTTTTTAATTTGTAATTTAATTAATGCTCTTTTTCAGTCTATTTTTAAAAGAAATTCTTCCAATTTCTATGTCAGTTTACAAAGAAAAATAATCGTTTCTAGGCCTAAGTTCTTAAAAAGTATGTATTATGTAATACGATAATACAAGTCTTTACAAGATTTATTTTGCAAGTGATAAGAGCCAATGCGTGTTTATTTTTTTGTTGTAATTTTGATAATAAAGTACCTTCTGTCACAACACAAATGTTGTCTCTTAAATGGTACTTATTCATTTCATTTATTTGTAAAGATATTAGAAGCATATTTCTTGAATTGGTAAAAATGGTTTTATTGTTCTTTACATACCGTAGTGGCTAGAGAACCCGGACGGGGGGAGAACCCGGCCAAAAAATGGACAGGGCTACCTTTTAAATTAGATTTGCCGAGAATGCACTGAACATGCGACTCGAAACTTATATCAAACGATTTATCTGCATATTGCTCATAAAATACATGTATATTGCTGTTCTGTAGTCCTCCTGGTTATCCAGAAAATCGCTTGAAAGTCAGTCTTTAAACTCCAACATTTGTTATTTTTTATTTTATTCACGATAATTTGAGATTACAATTTTTATAATCTTTATTCTCGCTTTTGTAAATCTACGCTCAGTAGTTCATTTCGGTAGAAACTTACACCAATTGGACCGTAATATCGCGGTGCCTTCGCTGATAAACAATTATCGCTCAACGGCAAAGCGGGTTTCCGCACGGCGCGATTTCATGCACGAAGGTTCAATTTATCGCAGTGCAGGAGAACCCGGACACCGCGCACGGTGCGTGTACAAAGTCAATGACGCACTGTGCTATCTGTGTTGTGTGTGACTGTCCGGGTTCTCTAGCACCCACGGTACCTTTAGTAAACCGTGTCAAATATATCCTTTGTATTAGGTACTTAAACTAAAATTATTGAAATACATTCCCAAAGCTAACCAATACATGTAACTGAGTCTGATATTGTAAGCTTGGAACCAATGTCTCTCTGCAATTTATTTTTCCTGTTTTCTTTTGATTGCTTTGCAGGAAGATGACTTTCAAGGTTTCACCCGCTCAGAAATTGGAGTCCCACCTTTGCGAATCGAGAAAGGAAAAGAGGATGAGTCGGACCCTAACCTGTCACCGAAAATCAGGAATGCCAAGGGAGCCTGGCCAATCATGGGCCGCCGAGCTGGTCGCTATGACAACTACACAAAGGGAGAGCCTTGCGCCGAGATGGAACGTGGAGAGTGGAGCACATCCCAGCCGTACAAGAAGAAGGGAAGGAGAGTGGCCGATGGACGGATACAGAAGGTCAAACCTGCCGGGAAGGAAGGGGACGAGAGGGGGAAAAGAGTTGGAGGACGTCTTTCATACAGGGACATGATCAAGGGGGTGGTCGTTCGCCCCCAGTTGATTCCACCCAAGCCGATTTTCTCCAGAGCACAAGCACCACTTTCGGGAAAGATCGAAAGATCAAAAGGGAAGATTTGCATGGCTTTCCAGCTCCCTAAACAGAAAGCCCAGGCTGCCATATCGGGCAAGACCCTCTCACCAGAGAAGCCGATAAAGATGAAGATGAAGCTGCTGAGCGGGGGAGGAAAGGCGAAGATTGTGCGATCCGGTGGTAAGCAGAGACCAACCAAAGAAGAACTGCAGTACCAAAAGGCCCTTGAAACTGTCGCAGCCAGTCAAAACTCTCCTGGAAAGTTTGGGCCCTGGGGAAGAGTTCGCCTGGAGAGGGCTCAACAGCTGTTAAAGAAGGCAAGGACGAAGAAGGGGGATACGCTTCCCATCAAGTTCAAACCCTGGCAGAAGAAGAAGTTCCTCCAAGGGCAAGAGAAACCTGAAGTGGAGCACATCGGTGGTAAGGTGACAGAGAAGAAGCCGGGTAAGGTCCGCAAAGTGTGCATTCCAAAACCTAAGCAGGTCAACTTATCCCATGCCAAGGAACTTTTGCTAAGGGTGAGGGAAGCACAAAGGAAGAATATGCCTGTTTTTGGATCTGATATGCCCGGAAAAAGATCAGTGAAATGTTCAAGCAAGCTTGCAGATATGGATGTGAAGGGAGTTGATCTTCATTTCTTGCACAGGACAGCCTCTCCACCACCCAAACATAAAGTATTCACAAACCCCAGTACTACGTCCGCTAAGAAGCCACAGTTGACTGAGGATTCAAGCACTAGCGCAGATTCAAAAGTTTTGAAAACGCCGAAACCGAAGCCACATTTCGTCCTGCCAACTGTGAGCTCACGTTCCTCCCGAGTCATCAAGCCAACAAAGCGGTTCATTGAGGATGAAGATTACTGCCCAAGTAATATCCTCTCACCACCATCCAGTCATGATGACAGCAAATGGTCGGATGTATCTTTCGATCTCAATGACTCACTTGCTTCTCCACCACCAAAAAAAGAGCATGAATTCGAAGAGCTTTTCAATTCACCCGACGCTGTGATATTAGAGAGAATATCATCAATGAAACCTGAGGAGCTGGCAAAGCTAAGCAAATCCATACCAGTACAAAAAGCCACAGAAAAGAAAGAAAAGAAGTCTAAGAAACCACTTGGTGGGATAACAATCATCAAAGGTGATGGCAAATCTCCAAAGAAAAGTCCTCGAAAATCAGTATCAAAGAAAGCAAAGGAAGGCACTGATAAGGAAAACGTGGACTGGTCGAGCGCTGGTACACCACCAAAGCAGTTTGATAGTGCCAAGGAGTTGAAACGCATCAGTAGGAAAATGACAAATGGAGAACCATTGTCTGATGCAGAGGAAACACATCTATTGGCAACTCATGAGGAGGAATGGATGTCACTGCAGACATTGTATAAGCACTTTGTAAAGAAGGACAAATTAAGTGAAATAGAGTGGACCTCTCTCAGAAAATCGCCACTTGTTCTTTGCTATCCTTTGCAGGATGGTAGGGAAATTGTACATGTCCGCGGCAGATTTGATGGCCTCCCTAAAGTTGATGAAATCCTACACAAAATCCGGGCAGGTGAGGAAATCACACCAGCTGAACAGGAGAAATACAAGAATTATAAGCTTATTACAACGTCAAGGCAGAATGAAAGGAGGAGGCAGCAGCGAGAGGAAAAGGACTTGTTGAGACAGAAGAGCCGTAGCAAGAAAGTGGACAGTGACAAAGGTGAGGATGATGCAGTTGATGAAGTGCAAGGCAATGATGGGAACCCATCTGGGAAGACCAAAATGATCAAGAAGAAGAAGATCAAAGTACGAGGTGAAGTTGCTTGCAACCCAGAGACCTTAACGCATAAGAAAGAGAGATACCTCAGGAAATTTCTCGACGCCAAAGCAAAGATTGACAAGTTGCGCTCTGAGGAGGGTTTAGATTTGGCCAACACCCATCTCCCGTCTATGCGGGCCCTAGATAGAAAGAAGAAACAAGGAGTGGAGTTTACGCCAGAAGAAGCTGAAAAGTTCAGGAAAGGTTCTTTGATAAGGACACTCACCTATAATGCTTCCCGTTATAAGTTGCTGCTGAGGAAAACATTCAGGGTGACTCCAGACCCGGGTGAAGAGGGTGAAGGCAAAGGAGACCAAAGCGGAACAGTTGATGCCACTTCAGGGGAAAGGGATGATCAGGTCTCTGCCGAAGCATGCAGGCTTCTCCTACTGGGCAACAAGATGTTTGAGGAACACATCTTCACCTCTGTGAAGAGGCCCAAATCGAAGAAGAAGAAGATGAAAGTCGCAAAGCTGTTGGCGAGAGAGGCGGGAGAGAAGAAGAAGAAAGCCCTGAAGCCCAAGCTGACCAAGGAGCAACGCTTGAAGTTGAAGAAGAAGAAGCGGAAGAAGTGGAAGGGGGATGGTATTGGCTTCGGAGGCCTTGTCATGTTGGATGTTGGAGAGAAACCTAATCTTGCAAAGAGCAAAGCTCACAAAAAGATGACCTCCAAAGAAAAGGTAATATATAAAAAAAGAAACATTTTAATTACACATATATCATTGAATCAAAATAAATTCATCATCTAATGTCATTAGGAAATTATGCAGATTGTATTTTCTAGGGCTGAGTCCAAATGGATGGATATCCGATATCCGACCGTGAAGGTCGGATACCGGATACACATTTTCGGATACGAGTATCCGAAAAAAGAAAGAAAAAAAAAAGATTTTTTTTTTTTTTTTTTTTTTTTTATTATTATTATTATTTTTTCTTTTTTCTTTTAAAAAAAAAATCCCCATTCGATAGATTCGATCAGAAAATGGCACATTGAACCCTGCTTATCTATTGCTAAAGTTAAAAGTAAAGGTATTTTACATACATTACAAATAAACAAAACAAATAATAAACCAAAGGTAAGAGGATTAATATATATACAAGTGGTATAGTGAGAGCCAAATTTAGAAGAATATTATATGAAGAGATATCAAAATCTTTCATCATGACAGCAGTTTGTACACTAACATCGCACTGTCCTGCCGATTCTAATTGAAATAACGGACAGAATATTTATATCGGATTAAAAAAAAAAAAAAAAAAAAAAAAAATCTTTTTTTTTCTTTTTTTCTCGGATATATTCGATATCCGACCGTTTTTACACGACTCATATTCGGTTTTCAAAATATTCGATTTGACTCAGCACTAGTATTTTCAATGTTTATTATCTAGACTCGTTTTTCCTATGCTTACTGTATATACTTTTATATGTGGTAAGTATGACATTGAATGTGAGTCTACATTTTATATTTTCAAATGTTCCTCCTCATATTAAGAAAGGGGCAAGAAGCAGAAGAAGAAATTGAAAGTGGGTTGTTAGTCTGCAATGTTTATTTCATGACTTATATTCAATTATAGAGGATTGACTTAAATAACATATAAATACTTTAAAACTATAAATTTGCATTTGATACTAATGGTAAATTTTACGCGACTTTTTTTCTTCTAATTTCCCCTCTAAATTGCAAAGGTGAAGAAAGCAAAGAAAAAGTTGAAAGCGAGCAGTTCGGAGGAGAAAGATGTGGTCGCTTCCAAGCTGAAAAGCCCTCTGCAGCACAATCTGCAAGACAAACTGATGAGTCCATCGGACAAGACTGTTCATGATGCTGGTAAGAAATTGCAGAAAACAATTCTGTAGTAGTTTTCACAACAATCTGTTCTAAACGTCATATCAAATATGTTGTGACCATGATAATATAAGGATCTCTTTTCTTTAAAACCACAATTGTAAATTGTCTTTGTTGTTATAAATCTGCACATAGACATTCACTTGAAAAAATGTTATGTTATAATAATTATTATTATTAGGCATTTAGCTACACTATTCATTATTAGGCATTTAGCTACACTATTCATAGTAAACTATATCACAGCGCTTACAATAATAAAATAATTCAGCATTAATATTGTTGCATCAATCTAGACATTTTATTCTGAAGCGTATTATACTGGCTAGTGCTGTTGACGAGTCCCGGGTACCCGGGTCCCGCCGAAAAATGTCGAGTCCCGGGCGCAAAAATCGATACTCGATATCCCGAAAAAAAAGCAAAAAGTCCCCTTTTTGAACGCCCGAGTTATCTGCCCACTCTCATTTTCTTTTTCCCTCTTAGAACTCCCGAGTTTTCTGCCCACTCTCATTTTCTTTTTCCCTCTTTGAACTCCCGAGTTAGCTGCCCACTCCCATTTTCTTTTCTGTCCTTTTTGTGTTCATACTCTGTAATAATATGCTAGTTATCATTCAGTTCATTAACTCATGATATGCAATTCTATTAAACCTTTGTTTGAAACTTCATATTTGTCTATCGATCTCTTCATTTATGTATGTATACCTATATCGCGCACCGCATGTGCATCGAATGTAACAAGGCACAATTCCACCAGATCCCACATACATGATACATTTACAGGCGCTCAATGCATAGCCCCAAACAACCACTGATCGACTATTCATGCATATTCATGATGTCACAGCCAATCAAAAGGCGACAGCACTTGTGTACGTTAGATCGGTGCCTCGCCAGCTAGCCCATACATGTAGTGCGCTGTACCTGATACAGTACCACGCACTGATACACATTAGAGGCGTGGCCTATTCAGCTACAGCCAATCGAAGAGTAGTAGCATGGAAGCACCGATTGTGCAGTACTAGTACAGTACTACTGCACAATCGGTGCTTCCATGCTACTACGCTTCGATTGGCTGTAGCTGAATAGGCCACACCTCCACGTCTAGCCAATCGAAGCGTAGTAGCATGTATCACAGCATTAGCTAGAGAAGTAAGACTATTAGGAAGCACCGATTGTGTGTGGTCAATGTGTGTTGGTGTGTGCGTGCGCTAGGTATAGAGCTGGAGCACGTGTTTTTCTTTGGAAATAATTTGCGAGTTGTAAACTGAGAATGGATCGAGGGGCCATCTACCAGACCAACAGTTCTTTTTTTAATCTTGTATTTATTATTATTTTGTTTAGATGTCTTTCCCCAAATTCCAATATCCTCTCTAGACGTTTATTCATACAAATCGGGCAGCAATTCGCTCCAGTTGTGTTACATTTCACATTCCATGATTCCATTAAAGGGATAGTTGAGTTTTGATATAGAGGACGCTACACGAAATAATTTGTTGTGAGATAATGACAAGCTGAGTCAAATTCAAAAGAAAAGAACATACAATCTCAATGACATAATAAATTTTATTTGATCAAAATCGGTTAAGAAATGGCTGAAATATCAACAACAAAAAACACATTTGTAATAAATGTGGGGCCCCCACAAATATTCGATAATTTAAACCAGCCGTGAAAACATTTGTTTAAATGTTTCCTCTTTTCAAAAATTTACAAAAGAGATGTTTAAATAGTTGTTGATTATATCTCTATCTAATCACTAATTCAACAAAACAACACATGCATATAAATGTAATGGTGCATGTTTTGGTTACTAAAATTCAGTTTACCAAAACTGTACTCACTTTACCAGAACTCAACTATCCCTTTAAGCAACCCTACTGTAGGCCTACATTCTTGAAATTTACAAGCGATTGGAGAGAAGATGCCGTTGACTCTCTCACTAGTCACTACCCATGGTACACTATACAGATAATATTCGTCCTAGAGTGCGTTGAGTTAATGCATATCGCACTTGACGTTTTGCCAGATTATAGTATATTGTGCAATTTGCACGAGGCCGCCACGAGGTGTAAGTACACGTACTAGTACCGCCGATCCGAGTCACCAATCGGTGTAATGCCCGGCGCAGACAGAGCCGACTCGACTGGTTGTCATTCCGATCGGCTCAGTTTTCAGTGCCTCGCGACACACATTTTGCCAGTCGAGAGACAGTCGGATGCCAGTTGGGGCCGATTCAACGCGATAAATCTGCTCCGACCGACCGGGCCCAACTCTAGCCTGATTTAAACCAGTCGGATCGGGTCGAGTCGGCTCTGTCTGCGCCGGGCTTTACACGCACGCGCTACGCAATTTCACTGCTGCGCCCGCAAATGAAGTTGAACAACGTAATACGAATGAAAAATGAAATTGTATCGGGACTTCGGGAGTCATCGATTCATTGCATGTACACAATGATAATCGCTCGTTGGCAGAAAACATCCAAATATAGTGGCGCGATGACAATCACATTCGGCGAAGTGTGTGTTGAAGTTACGATCGGCCACCGAGATCATTTGTCTTATTTTCGTCAGAAATTTCGTAATCAAGGTAAATTTGAACAGCATGTTACCATAATTCCGTTAAGATCATGTCAGAAATGATAATACTATAATTTATTTACGAATTTGCTGTATTTTAGAAGATGATTTATTGTCATAAATGCGCTGCATTTTTGTCACTTGAATGAACATGTTTTCCCAGCGGCATGACATGCCGATAGCGAAATCAACAAATGGATAAATTTCGGGTACCCGGGACTCGCCCGAAAAATTATCGCGAGTCCCGGGTAGTAAATATACCCGAAATCGACAGCACTAATACTGGCACTATTTGACACTTGACCAAGGGCAGGAGCGGCGGAATCGTTGCTGTTCCAGCAGCTCTTCATTGTGAGTCTTTGTCTTTCCATCACTTATTAAAGGCAATTCAGACCGGTATATCAGATGCGCGAATCCATATTGCGCACTTTTCGCACGGTACGTAATCCCCCTTTGCTCAGTTATAAGTAGTGATCGCAAACTGTCCCAGTTCACGAACGACCGAGTCGAAAAAAGTCGTGTTCGGAATGTTTGTTATACCACGGAGGTACAGTACTCTAATCATGAGATTTTTACGAGCGAAAGTATTATGCAACACGCACAACCGCACCGACATCACAGGTGCCACTGGGATCTTATCAGCTCGAGTGGTTCGACTACCTCAATGAACAGTTTATCGCTTGGTACATAATAGCTACCAGCTGTGTGCTGCATGCAATTTCATATGGCCCGTGTTCAAATATTCCGAAGCACCGCTCTAGTTCCATCCAACACATCGAGTTTACCTAGGGAGATTACGGTGGAGTTCGAGTTGGATTTTGCTGGCTACCCTTTTTAACCCACGCATATTTGCCTTTAAGAATTTCTTTCTCTCCTGTATGGGGGACTTACGCATCTGAAGAACTGTCTCTTCCCAAATCTCCCTCCAGAAAATAAGCCAGTAAACCTCCAAAAATTAATTTATAAATGTTCTCAGCGCTTGCCCTGAGCGGTGGCTCCGGTGCCAGAAATTTAATCTGGCCACTAGAAATCTGTTGCATACCATGTATTAGCCACCAACAAAGTAGGATGTATACACATATAGATAATTTAACACACATACCGCATGCCAGAACCCATTCGCTAGACAGAAGCTTCATCCACTCGGCTGTCCGAGTTTGGAACAGCCTCCCGACAAAGTTGTTGGCAACATCTCTGACACTGGTCTCCAAGCTTTCAAAGGGCGTGTACATGCTCTCCTATCCAAACTTTGATTGTTAAATGCGAAGTCTTTTTTAGTGAATTAATGTTAATCTTTACTTTATTTTGAGCTGCAGCGAACCGCTTGATTGGCCTTCCGGAGCTTCACCAAAGCTCTGGTGGGCTATTGTTCGCAATTGCATATTATATAAAAAAACAAAAAACAAAAAGAGATATTATTTTATAGAGAAATCTTTTGTTTGCTTTCTTTCTCTAGTTTCCCGGCAAATGGCAGATGCACTCGAAGCAGACATGTCTCCCGATCAGGACGACGTGTCAAAGGTCAATGCTCAGCAGGTTAGTTATCAGCGTGAGAAAGGATTATCAGGTTTTAATTCAGGGATCTAATAACATCATGAAAATCCACAAAATGTACTTAGAACTCTTACGGTTCTCATGTATACCTATGTACTTGTAATACATATAGAAGCATGGAACAGGTTTTAGTTTTCAAAATGTCTCTTTCGTTTTAAAGATGTGTGTTCGAAGTGTTCAGATTAATAGGTACAAAGTCAGTGTAATGAGTGGTTGAGTTTATATAGTGATTATCACTTTGCATTTTCGCTCATTACTCGGTCATATTATGACACTCGTTTACCATGAAATTTTCACACATCACTCAGTGGACATATCGGATCACAGAAATGCACATTTTATTGACCCTATGTCAGTTATTAGATTAGATCTAAAGTTATAAGATTCCTGGGATTTAATATATCCCAATCGCATTTTCTTACCATGATGGTGTTATAATTAAAAGCCACACAAACTGCAGGAAAACCAACACAGAGCTCTCTGGAATAAGATGGGAAAATGGGGGGGGGGGGGGGGGGGGTGGTATTACAACTTTCAAAATAAACTCTAATTTAGTTTACAATTCAGAACCTTTTGTTATTGAATTCTGGCATCTGTATTCTTTATTATTCAGTAGGTCAACCGAAATTCAATTACTTGTTTCATTCTCCCTTTAACCATTGTAGGTTGGCAATGAAGTCACGGTAGAGACTGGAGGGTCCTTGTCGCGAGGGCCACGCATCAAGCACGTGTGTCGCCGAGCCTCCGTTGCCCTGGGATTCTCACCTGCGCGCTACGAGGCTACGCCCACCCCAGTCTCTCAGCTGAGTGCCCTACCCGTCCAGGAGAGGAAGAAACTCTTCACTAGCGATGGTAAGACATTCTAACAAGTACAATGATTTGGGCCTGATGGTTACGCCTGCTTGCTATCCCCCCCCAAAAAAAGAAGAAGGAATACTGTGGATGGGGGAGAAGGCCAGGGCATATGATTCCGTGGAGTGCCCCCCCCCCCCCCCCTCATGCAGGAGAGAAAGTAACTCATCACAAGCGATGGTAGCTCCAAGGAGAGAGCCCTCTCCCAACAAGATCGGAAGAAACTTGTCATTAATGATGGAAAGAAGTGAGAACCTGGGCATTAATTAGTTACTTGAGATAAACCTTAGCTAGAATTGATTTGAGGCTATGCCCACCCCAGTGATTCATTGCTTGCCACGCTACACTGGCAGGACAAGGTTTGAAGGAGGACTTTGTCCCAACAAATAGCTTTTACTAAGTACTGTAGTGAATGATACATACTATTTACAGAAATCGAATTTGCACTGGACACAATCACATCACCAAAATGAGAACGACATTCTATAATAGTTATTATTCTTATTACTAAATTACAATTTGATGCTCTTGTTTTAGGTGAAGACAGTGGAGGAGAAGACGGACACGACAAAACGTCGCCGCGCCACTCGGGCCGCAAACGCAAGAAGCCCACGATGGCAGACTTCATCACGCCGGTTGACGAACTCGCAATGGATGACGAAGCCAGGCTCGGGAAAGATTCGGGACTCAAACTGAAGACAAAGTCTAAGATCGAAAAGGCCAAGAGCAAGCTGGCCGCCAAGGCTGCCCTGCTTCAGTTCATGGAGGGGAATACGGAGGTGAAGAGACGAACACGGTGCGGACAGTGCTCAGCCTGCCTCAGGAAGCATGACTGCAAGATATGCTCCAATTGCTTGTAAGTTGCTTGTCCATTGCCACACAAAGGTTGGTCCTTCTACTAAAATCTTGCCAGGCATTTATGTCGATTGTCGCACAAAGGCTGGGCCTTCTGCTAAAATCATGCCAGGCATTTATGTTCATTGTCGCACAAAGGTTGGGCCTTCTGCTAAAATCATGCCTGGCATTTATGTTCATTGTCGCACAAAGGTTGGGCCTTGTGCTAAAATCATGCCTGGCATTTATGTTCATTGTCGCACAAAGGTTAGGCCTTCTGATGAAATCATGCCTGGCATTTATGTTCATTGTCGCACAAAGGTTAGGCCTTCTGATGAAATCATGCCTGGCATTTATGTCGATTGTCGCACAAAGGTTGGGCCTTCTGCTAAAATCATGCCTGGCATTTATATCGATTGTTGCACAAAGGTTGGGCCTTCTGCTAAAATCATGCTAGGCATTTTATATCGATTGTCGCACAAAGGTTGGGCCTTCTGCTAAAATCATGCTCGGCATTTATATCGATTGTCGCACAAAGGCTGGGCCTTGTGCTAAAATCATGCCTGGCATTTATGTCGATTGTCGCACAAAGGTTAGGCCTTCTGCTAAAATCTTGCCAGGCATTTATGTTGATTGTCGCACAAAGGCTGGGCCTTCTGCTAAAATCATGCCAGATATTTATGTTCATGCATGTATAGACCGATTCGCAAACTTGAGGGAATGGGTTAATGATGCAATATTCTTAACTAATACCTGTTTGTCATTTCCTTTCCTCTTCTCAGGGACAAACCAAAGTATGGGGGCCGAGGTACAAAGAAGCAGGCATGCATGTAAGTATAAAATCTTTAATTAATTTTAAAAGTTATCAAAAATGACATTAATTTATTTTGTATCAATTTAAATAATGCTGTGTATTTATCCTCATTCACTCCAAGCAATTACATGAACATCTTAACCCGTTCACTACGAGATTCGGAAATCCCCATAGACTTTGTCAGGGATGTAAGTTTTCCGGATTTTGACGGAAATCCGGATTTTTTATAAAATTCTGTTTTTTTTTGTTTTTTGTTTTTTATTGTTACAAACGTGTCCGTAATTACAAATTACAATCAAAACCTATCCATCATGTTACTAAAAACTGCAAAGTTCAAAGGCAAATTTGCAAAATTTTCCTGCAGGGGCGCTGCTATGGGGCAAGGGCGCTGCCCCTGCAACCCCGCCAGGGGGCTACCGCCCCCTGGACCCCCAGTTTCTGGATTTTTTTTTTTAGCTCCACTTACATCCCTGCTTTGTACATGGCCCACCCGGTTCCTGTAAGCGACAGGTTAACCCCTTGACTATATGGGAACCAAGTGGATTGTGTACAATATCTATGGGGATTTCAGAAACTCCAAGGGAATAGGATATTAAAGGAACACATGATTCAAGGGAGATTAATGCCAATAAGTAACTACAGGAGCATAGATCTGTACAAGTTTCATGTTTGTAATGGACTTGTCATGGGTCAATTTTTTTTTGAATTTCTGTTTTTGGCTAACCGTTTCTGTGCACAACAAATAAAAAGTATGTATCCGATGACCGGGGTAATAATAAAATTGTAAAGCCCTTTGAGATGATTATTAATCGTGATAGGCGCTATATAATTTGAGAATATTATATTATTATTATGTTCTGAACTGTACAAACACAAATTAGAACTGTAATAACATCAACCACCTTGATTCCACATCTGTATGATGTCCACTTTATACATTACATGAAGGAAATTGCTTTCAATAGTACAGTATCAATGCCAATTTGACCAGCACATAATAAGCATTGCCAAAACAAAAACTGTATAAAGCTTCACCCATTTAACACTTGTTTGTATTTTATTTATTTATTTTTTTTTTTTTTTTTTGGGGGGGGGGGGGGGTGACAGGTAACTATTTTTTGTAAATTACTACAACTTCAGCACTCCCCTGCATAAACTTTTACTCAGAATGATAATCTTCAGAATTTTAGAACTACTTCTACACTGGACAATAGTAAACCTGGCCAGTAATGTCAGCATTGCTGCTCTATGGTGGACAGGTATTGCAATGCTAGAAATTATTTCTTTTTTGCCCAGGCCAGTCGGCAAGTAAAATAAGATTGTTCAAATTCTAGTGGTCCGGAATCTGAATGGTGGCCCCTTAAAAAGATTTTTTAAAACAATTTTGTTATATTTGGTTGCCCATTTTGGCTAGTGGAATTCAATATCAATGAATTGTGGTGGCCCAAAGCAAACTTATTCAGTGGCCCTAGCAAAGATCTGTAAAAGTTTCAAACACTGAATAAGCATCTAGGTAATTTTGTTTCTGTTTTTTTTTTCCGGCAGCCATCGTAAGTGCCACAACCTGCAGAAGATGAAGCTTGCTCGTCTGAAACAGATGAAAGCGCAGCTCCAGAATGATCCATTAGTGACCCTAACACAACCAAAGCCAAAGCCAAATCCAATGGACCCTCCTGCACCTCCTAAACTATGTAAGTCTCATTCTTTACCTTATAAAAAAGTACAAACTTTGGCGCAAACTGACATTATCTTAAGAATACCTTTCCCATATCAACATGGGTAAAGCTGGTTCGTCTGGTAACAGATGAGAGCGCAGCTGGAGAATGATCCATTGGTGACACTAACACAACCAAAGCCAAAGCCAAAACCAATGGACCCTCCGGCACCTCCTAAACCAAGTAAGTCTCATTCTCTACCTTCTAAAAAGGTACACACTTTGGGGCAAACTGATATGAACAATTTTCAGATTTCAGTGTCCCGAAACCTAATTCTGGTTATCCCAAACAAGAAATAACTTTTACAATGTCTGTCATATTTAGTTGCCTATTCAGTCAAGTACAATTTGGATTACTGAAATTATGGTGGCCCAAAGCTTATTTGTAGTGGTCCTGGGCCAGCAGGCCTGTGCTAGCCCTGCACTATCTACCTTTTAACAAAAGTAAAACCTTTGGGATAAACTTACTTAACCATTGTTTGTTTTAATTAATGAAATTAGTCAGAGAAGAGCTTCAAAAATATCAGGTGACAGTGAAATAGCCAAGGCCAAATTTGAAAGAGCCTCCTGCAACCCACAAACTTTCTAACAAACTGTAAGACAAAAACCTGGTAAGACTAAAACCTTGTTTGTGTTTAAACAAATCTTGATATATCTTCTGGATGAGTTATTTTGTATACATTTCTCATAATTTTTGCAGCTGTTCCGAAGCCTGCAGGAGCCAGGATCAAGCGAGCAGGGGGAGAGATGCCCAAGGGGATTCCCCTGGTGGCCAGAGCTGAGGTATGCATGCTAGTGTTTGATGACTCGAGGCCGGCATTGCCGGTCTCGGACTTGGCCTCGGGGACCCCGGCCTCAGCCTCGGACTCGATGACTCGGGCCGAGTCCAGCTCGAGGCCGGTCAATGTTTGACTGCATGTTTGTCTGTATGAAGTGATTCCTTTTAAGGGATAAATGAATAAATGAATAAAGGAATAAATGTAAAATGAAATAAATAAACCAAAACAAAGAGTTGGACTCGGACTTGGATGGTATGGACTCGGATGGTCTGGACTCGGACTCGGACTCGGATTGGGTGGACTCGGATACAACACTGATGCATGCACATGAAGCGTTTATGTGCTAAAACGGATTTAAAAAAAAAAAACATTTTTACAAACCTGAGATGATTGTGGTAAACCCTACTTAAAAATTATAACAATGATAAGAACATGTGTGATACTTTTAATGGATCACTTTAAGCTACATACGAGGGCTAGATGTTTCTTTTTTACTGTGTCTACTAGTCAACTGTTGTTGAAGTGTCACATTAAAATAAATAAATGGAAGAATAATATGTCATAAAAATCTGTACACGCAGAATTTTAGAAGAATTCTTAATTAAGGACAACCTTTTTCCATTGCATTTTTTTCCCCCCCAAGACTCCTTTAACCCGTTCAGGACTGGTCCCGAAAATACGCGGGCAGGAGTCTATGGAGAATGCATGTTATAGCAAAATCAATCCGTCCTGAACGGGTTAAAGGGGACCACCAGGCAAAGGACAACACATAATTATATGTTTTGGTACCGTTTTGTGATATCAAATAGATACCCAACATTTTGCAAAGGGTTGTGTAATTCATTAACAAAGCAATTAATTTCCACCACTTACGGAACCACTACTATTTCCTGGTTCCATACTGGCCAAACATTTGCGAGTGCGCCAATGCTATTCACGCGTACGTTTATAGGCAATAGAATCTCGGGCGATTCTTTCGCTCCGCACGCATTAGTCTTCGCAATTCAGACGGCATGAACGCATGCTTCAGAATGGTGATGCGTTTTCTGAAACATATTTTTTGGAACTTGTTGATGGAATGGAATACTAAAGATGTTACCTTTCTATAATAAGAGTATTATTTTTGGGTGGTGGTACCCTTTAAGTATTCTTTACACTTTCCTGCTACAATTGTATTGATTTTTTGCTTGATGTTTTGAACGGTTCTTTATTTTGTTGTTCGCTCAGGATAAGAACGAGAAGGCTGAAGGGGCATTGAGTCAGCTGAGACCGGTCAAGTTTTCCAAGACCATCCCTAGCAAGCATCTCATCAAAACTGACTTCAAGGTAAATTTGTGTTTGATGTTTGTATTTATTTTTTAAAAGAATGTATAAATACCAAACAAAATACATGTATAGCACTAATAATTTATAGCACATTTCAAATGGAAGAAAAATAAATAAATATGTTAACTGTAGAAAAACGGTTGGAAAGCTCATATTTTTGTGTATGTTAACAGAAATTATTAGTTCTGGAGAGCAGATTTCAATTGCATGTTTCAAATTTATTACAAAGTAATATTACGAAAATAATGAAAATATTATGAAAATGTGTAAAAACTTTTAATCATATCTTCAAAATTATTCCTTGATATGCAATGAGTAATCTATAATTTGAAAAACAATATTTTATGTTATATGGTACCTTTATCTTAGATAATGCTCAAAATTATCACTTAAAATTAGCTTTGGGCCACCAAATATCATTGATACTTGATTCTATTGGCCATATTATGGGCAACCAAATATAATACATTTTCTGTTTGAGGTTTGTTTTGGGCCACTAGAATTTGAAACATTGTTTTTACTTTCCCGACTGGGCCACATAAGCGTTGTCTTAGTAATTACAATAATGGTATTTATCACTTATATTTATAAACTCTTTTATTGGTTTATTTGTTTTCCTGTTGAAGGACGATTACAACATGACTGTGGCCTGGAAGCGTGGAATGGCGATCATTTCTTCAGAGCCCATGGTGCCCAGGACTGTGTGCTACCTGTGCGGGAGCAGTGGCAAGCATGAGGTAATACACCAGTCTGTCATCATCTTGTCAGAATGAACAAGATCAGGGCCTGGTTTCATAAGACTTTTCCAACTGTGGTAGGGCCTAACTACTGCGTGAACAGCCAATCAGCATGGAGCATTATTATCTGTAGCCACAGTAGTTGCAATAATTTGACATTTAATGGAATAGGGCACACTTTTCCATAATTACACATATAATTATTGCCTGATATATATCCAACTCTTACTGCTCACTATTTCACAAATCATAAATGTTTGCTAAATTCCATTCCAAATCTTGATATCGTTTATCATGCATTAGGATGTTCACAGTGGTTCACGATTTAAAACTAGTCTAGTTTAGCACACTACATAACACTGATCCGGAGTGTATTTTACACAATGCGCAAGGCATTCGCAAGAGGCAGAGATGTCAACCCTCCCTGAGTTTCAGGGAGGCTCCGTGTATTTGTTGTTATTAATATGTCACACCACACAAATATCTATACCTGCTGATTATTCGAAAGATTATTCCCATTATGCTCTATGCAGTTGATATAAACCTCCCTGATTTCTGAATGAATCCTCCCTGAAAGCTGAATAGAAAGGTTGGCATATCTGATGGTTGCACTGCATATCCGATTTACAACTCCTGCCCAATTTTCAGGAATTTAGAATAAAGAAATTATTTTGTATCCCTCTTTCAGTTATTCTACTGCAATGTCTGCTGTGAACCGTACCACGAGTTCTGTCTGGAAGAAGATGAGCGCCCTCTACCGGGAGAGAAGGAGAACTGGTGCTGTAAGAACTGCCGCTTCTGCCATGTCTGCGATCATCAGGATAAGGTAATAATGAAGTGGTAAAGAAATGATAGATCAGATTTCAGTCCTTCGATCTAAGTCATTCATTTACTGTGAAAGAAGCAAAACATTAATTTTTTTAGCAAACATTAGGTGATTCTGTCGTTAGTTTGTTTTCCACCATCGTGGCAATAAACTCGGTCACATTCTTATCATTTTCTGACAGTTGTATCACTACTGTCAACAATCCCACGCTGTGTTATCACAGAGAGAGGGGCTAGTGATAAGAAAGTGCCAACCCTGATCAAAATCTACTGGATGCAGGCTTGAGAGCTCAGAAATCACACCGCAGTTCAGGCCCTCAAAGTGAGGTTTTCACCTAACAGCAAAATCACGTCATTAATAAAATGGCATTCGCTTGGGACCTTGGGAATACCAGTTTCTGTCAGTGAACCTGAGGAACCTGTTTGTACAGGTTCACATAGTGAACAGGTTTAGAGAATGGATTATGATAAAGTTGTTAAAAACTGCCAATTACATCTTAGGTCTTGCCGTAAGCGGTCGTCTGGGTGCCAATTACCACCAGAGATTTAATTTAGCCACTAGAAACTTAAGTATTGGCCACCAACAAATTTGGATCTGCACCACACAAGTTTATGATGGCAGTCTATCTGATGCATCTATTCAGGGTGGCCCCCCAAAAACGGAATGAGGCACTCCCCAAAATATAGTAACAAAATGATTATGTCCATCGGATAGGGTGTTTTTTCCAATGAAAAACGATACCAAGAACAGTCATTTTGGTCGTGTAGTTTTTGTATTAGGGCGCTGTGAGTGACACCATGTCAGGTTCCCATTTTTGTCCACTTTTACCAAGTCAGTGTCTGATAAATCACACTTACTGCCCGTCATAGCATCGACCAATGAGCAATACGCACGCCATTATTAGTGTGCATGCAGGTGTGTGCCGCCGAGAGAATGGGCATAGTTGTTCAATAATATGATGGGCAGTAAGTCCGATTTATCAGGCACTGACTTAGTCAAAATTGACAAAATGGACAAAATACACGACCAAAATTACTGTTCTTGGTATCGTTTTTCATTGGAAAAGACCCCCTAGCCGATAGACATAATCATTTTGTTACTTTATTTTGG
The DNA here is from genome assembly GCA_037951105.1 of Echinarachnius parma. Taxonomy (NCBI): domain Eukaryota; kingdom Metazoa; phylum Echinodermata; class Echinoidea; order Clypeasteroida; family Echinarachniidae; genus Echinarachnius; species Echinarachnius parma. Next base: position 63,925 of record JBAMJV010013677.1, on the reverse strand, counting down.
GAAGTGCCCCGTTCCGTTTTTTGGGGCCACCCTGTATTGTAAAACTGAAAGAAAAGCTTCAGGGAGAGCCCTGCTGCTACGCGGCATTATATGTACAAATTATTTTAAATGATCTTTTCTTTTCTTTTCTAGCTGCTAACCTGCAAGAAGTGCCACTGTAGCTACCATGCTGAGTGTCTGGGACCAAACTACCCCACCAAACCATCCAAGAAGAGGAAGATTTGGGTAAGTATTGGGTCCTATGGAAACCATCTTCATATCCTCTACCCCTTATTTGGGAATTCCAGGCCAGGCCAGATTTAGATATTGTTTATTAACAGAATAAGGAGAATGAGAGGAATAGTTGGTAAAATTTGATCCAAACTGAATCAGACAAAACAAGAGTTGTTCCTATTTTGAACGTCATTTTGAAATGAGGGATCCTTTCAAAATTGCTGCCTATTGCATAATCATTGCAGAGCAACTAATCATGGTTTTGTGAATTTATTTTCTAGAATTTGTTTTGTTAGTGTGAACAGGGCCCTAAAATTGTGTGTTATTGCCCGTTGACTATGCAGGTGTGTTCACGCTGTGTGAAGTGCAAGACCTGTGGAGCCACCACTCCAGGTGAAGACCCCAAGGCACAGAGGATGCATGATGTGTGAACAGTGCCCTAATATCATGTGTTATTCCCTATTGACTATTGCAGGTGTGTTCACGCTGTGTGAAGTGCAAGAGCTGTGGAGCCACCACACCAGGCGAAGACCCCAAGGCACAGTGGATGCATGATTTCTCTCACTGTCAGGAGTGTGGCAAACTCTATGAGAAAGGTAATGCTTTTACTCACTATTCATTTAAGTAATGTGGTAATTCTTGTTTGTCTTGTTTGCAATAAGTCCTTTTTGGGCTCACCCTTAGCAGTGGCCCAGGTGCCACTGCTAGATACCACCTGCTTATAAAGCCCAATGGTTATGTCTTTGTAGGTGCCACTGCTAGATATCACCTGCTTATAAAGCCCAATGGTTATGTCTTTGTAGGTGCCACTGCTAGATACCACCTGCTTATAAAGCCCAATGGTTATGTCTTTGTAGACAGTTTCAAAGTACCATCACTTGTTTACTTGGTTGCTAGGTAACTACTGTCACATGCAAGATAACTTTGAGTCCAAGATAATTTGGTGTATAGACTGCATTGTTTTGATTTGTGCTAGGAATTGTGAAGACTAATTTACAAATTTTACTGACGTTTTATGCACTGTGTTTGCTGAGAAAGTGCTACAATTTGTTTACTTGGTATTATATATAACTACTGTCCAACATCATTGTTACTAAATACTGTACGGTGTGCAAGAAATGCTATGAAAATGATGACTCGAGTCGAAGATGATTCATTGTATAGACTGCATTGTTTCGTTTTGTGCTAAGTATCATCAAGATCAAATTACTGGTTTAATGATTTTGTATGCATTGTATGCTAATAAATAACTATAATTTTTTTACTCAGTGTATGTAACTACTGTCGAACTTCTTTGTTGCTAGGTAACTACTGTCCGGTGTGCAAGAAATGCTATGAAGATGATGACTTTGAGTCCAAGATGATGCAGTGTATAGATTGCTGTCGATGGGTGCATTCAAAGTGTGAAAATCTTTCTGGTAAGTCACAATTTAAAATGTAAATTTGAAGGGTTTTTAATTAGTGCTGAATTGAAACATTTCCTTACCATTTAGCATTTATGTAAACATTGAAAATTAATTTTTTGATATTTTCTTTAACTCCTAGAGTGCCAAGCTCGCATTTTTGCGAGTTACAATACACACAAATTCCATAGAGCATTCAAATCCCTGGCACTTTAAGAGTTAAACGTTTGAACATGTTTTAATTTTTAGAGACAGCATTTAAACGTCTAGTAAAATAAACTTAACTCAGCACTAGTTTACATGAAAACAAAATTTAAAAATTTGTTTTTATATCTTTAAAAATACCTTGATATGCAATGAAAAAGAGCTGCCCAACTCCGTGCCGTACCGCTGTCCTGTCTGTATAGTTAATAAATGTTTGTTCGCTATCATTGTTTTACACAGATGATGAGAACAGAATCCTAACAGAGCTGCCAGACTCTGTGCCGTACCGCTGACCTGTCTGTATAGTTAATAAATGTTTGTTCACTATTATTGTTTTACGCAGATGATGAATATATAATCCTAACTGAGCTCCCAGACTCTGTGCCGTACCGCTGACCTGTCTGTATAGTTAATAAATGTTTGTTCGCTATCATTGTTTTACACAGATGATGAAAACAGAATCCTAACAGAGCTGCCAGACTCTGTGCCGTACCGCTGTCCCGTCTGTATTATTATTCTGTATATTGCAACTTATTTTGCACCCTCATTGCTTTACGCAGATGATGAATACAGAATCCTAACGGAGCTGCCCGACTCCATGCCGTACCGCTGTCCGGTCTGTATTATTACTCTGTATATTGCAACTTATTTGTCACTAGCACTGTTTTATGCAGATGATGAATACAGAATCCTAACGCAGCTACCAGAGTTTACTTCATAGGGCAAATAAATTATTGTTACTTTTACTTCTTTTACGCAGATGATGAATACAGAATCCTAACGGAGCTGCCCGACTCCGTGCCGTACCGCTGTCCGGTCTGCGCAAAGAACAAGCCGACACCGTGGAAGAGAGAAGTCTCTGAAGAGCTCCAAGCAGGATTCGTCAACGTCCTCAACGCCATGTACGCATGCAAGAGTGCTGGTCACCTGATCTGGCCTAATAGGAGGGTGAGTTTGTATCGATGAAGATGTTAATTTTTGTTTCTTATGGACACAATATGACCCCAAGAAAGGTCATCTTTTTGTATTTACTTTGTTATTTTCTCATCAATTGAGTATCACATTCCTTTTTCAATCTTCCTACCCCCCCCCCCCCCCCCCTCTCCCCAACAGTTCAAGTAGCTGAGAAAGGTGCAATTTGTTCACATATATACCAGGGGCCCGTTTCATGAAAGGGTCTGATGTTAAGACCGTCTTACTCAACTGTCCAGATAGCGTTTGTTCCGATCACAAAGAACAGTTCAGACGGTCTTAACATAAGACCCTTTCATGAAACGAAAGATGAAGATGTTTTTTTCTTTCATCACGCAAGATAAATAAAAGAAACATCTTTTTAATTTTGTCCACAGTTCAAGTACTTGAGGAAGGTGCATCCTGCCTCAGGAAACCAGGATGGCGGGAGGGACAGCTCCTCATCACCCTCTCCCAGTGAAGACCGGGACACACCCACTCCAGACGCCTCTGCCTCAGATGCCCAGGAGGATGTGGAGGAGACATACTCCTTCCGTCGTGGTCGGACGGTGCGAAGGGTCCTCAGGCGCAGAAGACAACAGAGGCATGATGGCAAGGAAGATGGTGTTGATGACGCTGTCCGGCAATCGGAGAAGGAGCAGGGTGCTCCTTCGAGTTCACAGACAACAGACGGTGATGGTGATGTCAAAGAGGAGGACATCAAAGTTGAGGATGCAGAGGTGACTATAGGATGTACGCAAGATGATGTGAAGGTGAAGGACTCCTCAGTGGAAGGTGATGCTGATAGAATACCCAAAGAAATAGCTGTTGGAACTTCTGGAGAAGCGGTAGCCTCCGATGGCAATCATCCAGAGGACGCTGCTGTTGCAGAGTCAAGTGCAATTGATGCTGACCCCAAACAGGAAAGTGATTCGGTCACAGAACAAGATGTATTCAGGACTAGTAGAGAAGGCAGCACAATTGTTACTGGTGCTGTCCTAGAGGGGAAAACTTCTGTTGATTCACAAGGAAGTGATGATTCAATGTCTCAAAGAACTACTCTTATTTTACCAAGTTCTGAGGAAGCTAGCAGGACATTGCAGGATGTGTCCTCATCAAACTCTTGTTCTGAAACTGTCACCTCTGTTGAGACCAAAGCAGCTGATACAGAAAAGACTTGCATAGAACCTGATGTTGCAATGGAAACTAGAACTAGTTCCACGTTGTCCTCTGGGGCAAGTCTTTCAAACCAAGAGAGCTCAAGTATATGTGAATCATTACTAGATAATGTCCCCATAATTGCACCAAGGACAGCAACAGGAGAGTTGGACAGAGTTACAGGAGAAATTGACAAAAATGTTGCAGAGAGCAACGCTGAATCTACGATGGATGTCGGCAAGGATCATTCTGACAAAGAGAAATCAATCACTTCGGAAACTGCAATAGTTAGTAGTCAAATGGAATCTGCAGAGTCCATAGGCACCTGTGCTGAAGATCATCCAGATTCTTCTGCAGACAAGATTGATCAATCTTTGGATAGTGTTGATGTTGCGGAGGAGAATATGGATGTCGATATTGAGGGTCTTGTTGCTCCATCAGCGGAAGCGAATCAGGAAGTGAGAACATCTGGTACAACTCTAGAAACGAATCGGGAATCTGAAATGTTAGGGACACCTCAAGTGGAATCGGAAACATCAGGGACATCTGCAAGAGTTGGAGATGAGCCTGACAAACAGGTGTCTGGTGAGGCTTCTGGGACACAGGCAGCACATCCTGAGAGCAAGGACTCCCAGATGTCTCTGCAAGCTACATGTACAAGGTACCGTATGCATCTGAATTTATTGTCATGTTTTTTGTTGTTGTTTATTATTAATGGAATTGATAGTTTGTTTTTAAGAATATACCTTGAATATTATATTTCCACAAAATGTCTACTGCTATCAATTAAAGGAGCAATTTGTTGATTCCAGTACATTTTTGGACTGTAAGTAAGACCTTACCTGTTAAACCTTTCACTTAAAAATACCAATTTTGTTTGATGATTTAAAAAGGGATGAACAATTTAATGTATTTTGTTTTCATTCTCATGATATAAAACCAAATAACAGTTGGTTCATTCTACCACTTGTATTACTGACCATTTGTAAAGATGCTACTCTCAATTTATAAAGCATTCCTTTTGTAATATGTGTAACATGTTTTAGTTGTCCTGCTCTAGAGGTGATCATTGAAGGCAGCAGCTTTGAGTCCTTGTTCATATACACCCACAATGGCATTAGTCCCAAAATTAGTGGCTTGATTTGTTGTACAATTTTATTGGTTGAATTATGACCGTCACATTGATTTGGAATTATTCTTCTTGGAGTACAGAACACCATTTGATGTATTTCTGTACTGCTCGTCGGGTGGACGGTAGTGAATGTACAGTGCCAAATTTAAATGTCTACAATATCCTACGTGCAGCTTAAAAAATACTTGTCCCCCTTCTATCAGAGCTGGATGGTTTGTACCTGCTGATTGAAAGTACTAGCAGAGGTACTGTAGAGTTGACCAGGTCAGAGGGGAGTGAGTTCCGAAGCCTATTAGTGTCTGGGTAGAACGACTTTTGGTACACATGTACAAGCGTCCTTGCAAATGGTATTTGGAACTCGAGGTGTCGATTTCGGAAGTATTTACCTACCGGGACTCGCGCTAAATTTTCGGGCGAGTCACGGGTACCCGAAATTTACCCATTTGTTGATTTCACTATCGGCATGTCACGCCAGCTGGGAAAACATGTTCATTCAATTTCAAGTGACGAAAATGCAGCGCATTTATGACAATAAATCATCTTCTAAAATACAGCAAATTCGTAAATGAATTATAGTTTTAGCATTTCTGACATGATTTTAACGGAATTATGGTAACATGGTGTTCAAATTTACCTTGATTACGAAATTTCTGACGAAAATAGGACATAAATGATCTCGGTGGCCGATCGTATCTTCAACACACACTTCGCCGAGTGTGATTGTCATCGCGCCACTATTTTTGGCTATTTTCTGCCAACGAGCGATTATCATTGTGTACATGCAATGAATCGATGACTCCCGATACAATTTCATTTTCCATTCGTATTACGTAGTTCAGGCGCAGCAGCAAAAACCGCATACACGTGACTCGTCAACAGCACTATTTGGAACTGCTGACCACGTCCACGATGCGATAACATAAGTTGTAGTTGTGATTCAAAGATAATAATTTTATGCCTAATTTTCCACATTCATGTCCTGCAATCCTGTACCAAAGACTGCCGTAGAAGTCACTACATTGAGTCCTCAATCAGATTTGCCCTCGATGATCCCAAAGATAGTGGCTTGAAGCGTTTCAAAACTGTATTGGATGAATTATGACATTGATTTGGAATTGTAATTTTGAGATAATTTTAGATAATAATTCTAAGCCCAATTTTCCACATTCATGTCCTCCAGTCCTGTGCCAGAAGCTGCCATGGAAGTTACTACATCGAGTTCTCCTCAATCGGATCCATCCACCATGGCATTAGTCCCAACGACGGTGTCAATTGTGGAGACTCCCAAGAAAGAAAAGAAGAAGACAGAGGAGGAGATTAGGCCGTCAAGTCTTCAGTTTGTCAAAGCTAAGATGATGGCTGGCTTCTACAAGTCTGTGGTAAGTTACACTTTTCTCCTTGGCAAGGAATACGTTCTTAAAGGGTACCACCGCCCCAAATTAATATTCTTATACATAAATGGTAACATTTTTAGCAGTCCATTCCACCAAAAATGTAAGAAAAATATGTTTCCAGAAAATTATGTTCAATTGGAAAATGCATCACCATACTATAACATGTGCTCATGGGTCTGCATACGAAAACTACCATTTGTTTAGGACGAACACATCATCTCTGAATCTATTGTCTCCAAACGTACGCGTGAATAGAATTGGCGCACTCCCAAACGTTTGGCGCATACGTAACCATGAGATCGTAATGGTTCCGTTAGTGGTGGTAATTAATTGCATTGTTTATGAATTACACAACCCTTTGCAAAGTGTTGGGTATGTATTTTATATCACACAACGGTATCAAAACGTATAAGTATTTGTTGTTCTTTGCCTGGTGGTCCCCTTTAAAGAAATAAAGTAAGGTTCAGTGATATTGAGAGGACGAAAGATGGTGCTGCTGATGATGGCCGGTTTCTATGAGGCTGTTTAAGTGTACTTTCCCCCTTGACAAGGAATAAGTTTGTAAACAAATAAAGCAAGTTTAGATAATTTATAGAAACAAAATAATGATAGTGCTGAGATTTTTGCCAGCTAAGGGGCTGATATCATTTGCCCATATATCATCCTTTTTGTTTGTCACCTGACATGCAAAAGGAAAACAAAACAGAAAAAATTCTTCACTTCTTAGCTGCCTCAAAATTGCATTATTTTGATAAATGGGTCTAAAAATAACATGATTTTGCCTGTATATGTCATGAATGCATGATTATGACATGCATTTGCCCAAATATGATATGCCTGAAATGACATGGTTTTGCCCAAATGTTACGCTTTCATTTTATAACATTGAATGTATTGTGATATAATGGTTAACTCTGAAATAATTGTGCATTGTACGTTGCTTCAATAATACAGCATTATCATCTTTATCTCTTTGCAGGAGAAGTTCAGCAAGGACTGTCTGTTCATATTCCAAGCTTCAGTTCAACAAGAGTCGGATCAGATGCCAGGTTTGGTCAAATCAAACCGGCAAGCTCAGGAAACCTTCGGTCAGATCATGACGAGGATGTTCCCATGGTTCAGCACTGATGATAAGAAGCCATCACCTTGGATGAAAGAGGAAACATTTAAGAAGTAAGTTTAAAGTTTGATTTAGATGGCTTGTTCACTGCAAGTGTACTTTTACGCCCATCGCACACAGAGCCGACTCGACCCGATCCCTCTGGTTTTCAGTTGGTTCAGCTCAGTATTCGTTGCCTCAGGGCTCATGTTTCGCGTTCAAGAGCCAGTCGGAGAGCATTCGAGGCCGATTCAACATGTTGAATCGGCAACGACTTAGCGAAACCGACTCTAGCCTGACTGAAAAGTTTTGTACTTGCCACTGAGCAATATAATACACGTACTACCGCTATTAAAACAACAACAACAACTGAATGCAAAATATTGTGCGCTAACTTCAGCATGTAGTTTTGGTTATATCATCTCTTGTCCCTTCAATGTTTTATGTTCCCCAAAAAGTGCACATTTCATAGTTTTTCTGTCAAATATGTGTTATGTAAAAAAAAGATGGGCAAAATATTGAACTAAATAAACCTGTAAAATGCTCCAAAATAAGGCTCAGATTGCACCAGAGAGCATCTAGAACCCCTGAGCTTCCAGGGCCCTTAAGCGGGCCCTGGACCCCGGCCTAAAGGGACGAGCGCTTCGCTCGCACTCGTGATTTGCACTACACACACTTTTTGCTTAGTTGTAAAATCCTCCCTAATTCTGGTTTTCAAAAGTTGACATCTCTGGGTTCAGTGAGAATGAAGAAGTAACTGCAGAACTGAACTACCGTATTTGTCGGTGTATTACCCGCTCCGATGTATTAACCGCACCCCCAACTTTGGCCATTTTTCCATGAAAAAAAAAAAATTTGATAGTATAATTCTTGATTTTTAGTCTTTAGATGGTCAGCATTTTCTTAGGAAAGGTACCAAAAATAGCTTATCTATCAGAGAAGTTTTGCCTATGAATTTTGTTTTATTTACTGAAGCCTCCAAAGTAAATAAAGAAAATTATCAGGCCTTCTTCACAGCAGAAGAATCTATAACTTCTGTTGTATTTGCCACACGGATCACTACACATGGGACTACATAAAACGTTAGACAACAAAACAAAGATTTCACCAATAAAACAATCAGAACGGAGATTAAAAAAAAACTACCTTAATGTTATTCCTTCTTTCTAGTTCAAATTATGTTGAATCTACTCTTGAAAACTGTTTCAGGGGATAAGAAATTACGATCGTTACTTGCGAGTGCATTGTACTGATATATACGATCACGATGTTGTCATGTCAGCTCACATGTTTTGAAGGGTGGATTATTATTTGAGTATTAGCACTCAATAGTTTAGCATAATTTTGATGACATATCGAGTGCTACAGTGTACAACGTACCAATTTCTTATTTAGCACATGCGGAAATCGCACACGTGTGTGCATATTCAGCGGCGTGGCCTTTCACCTGAACGAGGGCCTGTGCTACCCGCAGCGCTAGCATGCACACCGCCAGCGCGCACCGGCGCGGGGCCGGGCGGCGGCTTGGGGTCGCGTCGGGAAAGAGAATTCCCGCCTGAGCTAGCTGCTCGGCCAGTCGCGCGGGTGCATGTTAGGATTCGTACTAAGATCGTGAATCTTCCAAGCCGCTTTCGCAGCAACAACGAGCAATATTTAGGAAGAGGTAAAAGAGAAACAAAAGACACTGCATGACTTGTTTTGGGGGGAATATGCTTGTATTTTCCGTGCATCGTATGAGTATGAATGCCTTGCTGAGGTGGACTTTGGTCACTTGTGAATCTTATCTCCGTGTATTAACCGCATCGTAATTAAGGCCCGGCGCTGGCTAGGCAATTTGCGTGTACAATTTTCCTATCTCCGTGTATTGACCGCTCCCCCCATTTTGGAGCTTTTTTTTGGAGAAAAAAGGTGCGGTTAATACACCGACAAATACGGTATGATCCCAAGGAAAGTGAATTTGTTTTAATTTACTTATATAATGAAGCACAAACATCTTTTTAGTACATTATACATATGCTAACAATATATTTTAAACCTTGTAAACTATTTTGACAATAAAATTGGGCAATGGCTAGATGAGATAGGTTGAAGAGATGCTGTAACCATAGCTTTTGTTTGTTGCAGGAGTGTATCCAACGTTGCAGTACAGCCTCCTCACATGGATCACGAGTACGCACAGTACAGGCATCGCGTGACGCTCCCACAGATATCGAGCCAACCATCGCCTTTCAAGAAGCTACCCACGCCCAGGCGAAGACATCATATCATAGGTGAGAACAACTTTATTATCAACTCTTTTATTAACCCAATTAAGACAATCTGTTTTGGTGTGTTCTGCATTCTCCATAGACTCCAGCCATAGTAATTCCTGGACCAGTCCTAAAAGGTCTCAAGGTCACGGCGCAAAAATAGCTTGTAATTGCATATCTCAAGATCTGGTTGATGGGATTACCATCAACATTGAGTTTAAAGAATCAATTCAGTTCATGTTAATTTGGGCTTGATATAAAAATCGCACAATGGCAGAGGCATCATTTTTCGACCGTGCACAGTCAAAGAACCATCTAGTTATTGTTTAGGTCGAGACAGGTTTATTAAATATCTTGATAGCCTGATACATTTCCTGTCTTAATCTGTTTGTGTTTCTTATTTAGGTGGAGACAGGTCCATTGAAGAAGTTGCCATGGTAACTGCTGATGTGTCTGACCCGCGTCGATGCTGCCTGTGTGGCCAGATGGGTGATGATGATGCTAACAATGCTGGGAGGCTGCTGTATTGTGGACAGGTAATGTTTTATTGGTACTTGGTACTTGGTACTTGGTAGCTATTCCTCCAAAATATTCCTAGTGGAATTTAAACTGGAGGTCATGGTGGCAGAGGGTGGACTTAAAGAAACTTAAGAAGAAGAGTTGCCTTAAATTTTGCTGAGTCAGTCAGGGATACTAATGTCGAATCAAGGTTCTTCCATGCTCTGGTTGTGCACATCTAGTCTAGTTGATGGTATTTCAAACTGATTGCTTGATTGATTGACTGATTGATTGATTGATTTTCTCTTGAGCCTGTAATGCTATAACTTATCCCCAGTTGCCCTGCAAGGCAGCGTGACTACAGCCACGGAATAGAATCTCTAGATTGATGGTGCAATATAAATGCTGGTCTATTATTATTATTATCTGGCATTTTGAACCAAGATGGTTGAACTGATGATGATGCTAACCATGCTGGGTGGCTGCTGTATTGTGGACATGTAATGATTGATTCTCTCACTTATCCCTAGTTTCCCAATCTGGCATTTAAAACCTAGATGGGTGATGATGATGCTAACAACGCTGGGAGACTACTGTATAAATGTGTACAGGTATTGCAGCTTGTAGCTTGAAAGCCCCCCAGGGAGTAATCATGCCAGTACTTAATATAATCATACATTGATGCATTATTCGTTTAGTTGAAGACATTTGATTCAATTTTATTTGATTACTGACAATATACATTAAAGGGTGGATAGACTTAAATGAGATAAAGATTGCACTAACACTTTTGTTATTGTCTTTTCCCTATAGGCTGAATGGATTCACATCAACTGTGGCCTGTGGTCAGCTGAAGTGTTTGAAGAGATGGACGGGTCACTCATCAATGTCCATGCTGCCATCTCAAGGGGCAGGATGCTGGTAAGAGCAGAACCATTTTAAAAGCAAGAACGTAGCACTCGGGGCGTGCATACCTCCGCCAATATACCAATTTTTATAATATTCCATGTGAATTTTACTTTTTATGCGACTTTTACTTTTGACGTTGAAAATTGAATGGGTTCTATTCTAGAAAGACAGGAAGCTACCATGAAAAAACTGGTTGACATATCTGCTAAATTGTGCACAAATGGAACTGAAAACACAACCTCCTGCAACTTTGTTGGCGGAGGTAATAAAATCAAGTAATAATACTTCTGAAAATATGGCTTCCTGGGATTAAAACCCAAGACCTGCAGATTGCTAGACCGGTGCTCTTACCGACTGAGCTATAAAAGAAAGCTACTGTGACAGTTTGTCTGTCCCTGGAACCCTTTTCAATGCCTGTCAGGGTCAGAAGATATTGTGTATCTGACACAAACCTGAATGCTAAGTGCTCATAACCATTTATATTATATATTTCTGGTCAGTTCCCCTATGTTTGATGTAATAATAATGATAACAATATATGCTTAAATTGCATATGATCATCACTAAGCCTCTCTATGTGCCTTGCAAAAATTAATACAGGTATTAGGCAATCAAATTTACATTGCCTAGTACAATTTAAAACTATTAACAAAATAGTTATCTTTACTAAGAAGAAAATATTTTTTTCGAAAGATTTATACAGATTAGGCCAATTTTATATAATATTAGTAAACGGTAATGTAATTTTATTGGAATGAAATATCTCAAGACGAAAGAGGAAGACTTACAAATAGACAGCGTCGATTCAATATGGAAATCAAAAACTGGTTGAATTTTACCCCAAAATTTATTAAGGATTTTTATGCCTCCGCCAACGAAGTGGCCGGAGGCATTATGTTTTCGGGTTCTCGCGATATCTCAAGAACCGGTTGACGGATCAATTTCAAACTTAGTATGAGTGTACATATTGGGGTGACAATGATCTGATTAGATTTTGGGGTTCATGAGGTCAAAGGTCAAGGTCACAGGACTCAATATATGTTCAAAAATGCCTCGTTCTCGCGATATCTCTAGAACCGGTTGACAGATCAAATTCAAACTTGGTATGAGTGTATATATTGGGGAGACAATGATCTGATTAGATTTTGGGGTTCATGAGGTGAAAGGTCAAGGTCGCAGGACTCAATATATGCCCCAAAAAGCATCCTTCTCACAATATCTCAAGAACCGTTTGACGGATCAATTTAAAACTTGGAATGAGTTACATACACACCAGGGTGGCAATGATTTGATTAGATTTTGGGGTCATGAGGTCAAAGGTCACGGTCACATGACTCAATATGTATGCAAAAATTGCTTGTAATGGCAAAATCTCAAGAACTGAATGTCAGATTTCAATCTAACTTGGTACCTGGGCAATTCCGTATGAGAGAAGGCAAAAACACCACATCTCAAAGTTGAGCAATCTTCCCTAAATCAAACTGTTATCGATAGAGGAAAACTTGAATGTTAGGAAACTGAAAACCATTTGTGTATAGCTCTATTGGTTTTGCAAATATTTCTGCTTGAATTGAACAGAAATTTATGACCTTTTTTATTCATAAATCAGCTTCATTTCATGAAAATGAAGTGAATCTTTTAATTCAATGATTGTTTGTGCTCTTTTTCTCATATTTTCCATACAATGTAGCAACAATCACAAATTGTAAAGCATGGGCAGTAACTTCATTGCATTTTTTTTTTGAGAAATGTTTGAAATCTATGCATATTTAATCGTAATTCTGTTACGATAAAACGTAATAAGTTTTTCTCAATATCTTATTACTTGTTCTTTAGTCATGTCATTGTGAATTCTCTTCCTTCACCACAGTCCTAAGAACTTCCAACATAATTTTCTGAAATAATGTCACTACTTTTTCCAAAATTGGCGTAACGGTATTAGTAATTCCGTTACGTAACGGAATTACACGCACATGGTTTGTAAGGTATTGAATGATATTGCTGAAGAAAAAAAAATTTCTTGTTCTCAATGTAGAAATACCCTTTAAATAGCATGAACTGTAGCCATGTAGACAATAAGTCATTATACAAGTACTGTACAATGTTACTTTAGGTGACTCATTGTACCCACATGCTTCATATTGCATCAATGGTGATTTAACTAAATTGATACACGATAAATAATTTCTCTAATCTCTCCATGAACATAATAGAGATGATAATGTTCTATCATTAAATTAGTTTCCAGCAAGAACCACTTGACTGAAATTATAAAGATGCAGCAGATTCATGTTTGTACTTTAGAAAGGGAAAAACAAAAACAATACAATTTTTTTTTTAAATATCCAGTGATTAGTATGACACTGGTGCTACATTTATTTTCTCACATTAATTTACATTCATGTATTTTAAGATATAAATCATACCTTCAACTTTCAAGGAGATTTAATATTAATAATTCTGTAATTGTATGTAGATTTGAATATCATTGATCAGTTAAAGACTCATAACTCATCATTAATTATGTAAATTTGTATTAAACTGAAGCATATAAAATTAAACATAAATACAGAATAGGCTTCAAGATATTCAAAACTAAACATAATACAGGCTAAGATACACATGTTTTATTCATTATCATAAAGTCAGAATACATTGAGTGTTCAGTGTGCTTCTGTATGCAGATCAAAGAAGAATGATGTACAAAGTATTTGCATTTTCAAATGGGAATTCCTAAAGGTGTCTTTCATTTTTGGCAATTCCATATTTATATTTTATATGCCAACTTTTTGTTTGAGGGTCATACACGTTTATATCCGATATACATCTATACACGTATTTCATGGAATGGATGAAAACGCATTCCAAATTGATTTGAGAGTAAATTAAGATCAATTTAGGATGAATTTTTAAAAGTATAATTAGAATATAACAAGAGTTTATATAACAAATCTCGATTTTCTTGTAATTCTGTTACGCACACACATAACTTCAGGATTTGTTCTGGTCCTTATGTAAGAGCTTGTGATGAACAATGCATACACATTCTTTACTAATGACTATAAGCAGAAAAGCAGAAAAATGTAACCAAGAAATTGCATTTTCATGGGTGGATTTCACAGGCGTAATTCCGTTACAGTGACATTCGTTTGTCTTAACCCTAATCCCACTGGGGGGGGGCCATTTTGGCCCCCCCCTGTCGTTTTTTTCGACGTGCATCTAGACCGTTTGGAATTTCACGTTCAAACTTCATGACTATTTTCTCTCAAGTCTCCCGCATGTTTTGATATATAATTCACCCCGGTTGGACATGTAGAACCGATTTTAGAGGTCGATAATTGCTCGACCGTCACAAAAAAACGAAATTTTTGTACAGGTTTCTATGTAATTCCTATATCCGATGCCATGTAAACTCCAAATCTGTTATAATTGTTACTTTGAATTATAATTTGGATTATTTCTTTGTTATTAGTTGAATTCATACACTTCAGAGATAAATTCTTCTTAAAAAAACAAAACAAAAACAACAACAAAACAATAAAATACATAAGAATGAAAACAATGTGGGTAAATCCGGGAATACTAATTTGCATATTTATGCAAATTAGTGATATATTTTATCACCATAAAAAACATGGATATGATGAATAACATCATTTGAAAGTATTTTTACAGAAAAACTGAAGAAATCCTGTAATTTCTCTTGATTTTAGATGAAAATCCCAATTTTCCCCCAAATTCGTCAAAAATTTGCATATTCAAAATTTTAATTAATTATTAAAAAAAAATAATAATCGTCCAATTTTTTTTTTTCTTTCAAATTCTTATTCTACTTGACTTGTTGTACGTATGTGCCAATTTTCAAGTCGATCAGTCCATTCGTTGCCGAGATTGGAGGGGGGGGGGCCAAAACGGCCCCCCCCCCAGTGGACTCAAGTGACCAAAATAACCCAGTGGGATTAGGGTTAAGGTAATTTCAGAGGTTAAAATAGATCATTTCTGGAAAAAAAGATGTACCAAATTCATGTTTGTAACTTAAATGATAAGTTTTTATTACCAATGAAGAAGTTTTTGTGGTAGCTTTTGCAGTAAATCATTACATAGTTAGTGTTGAATGAAAGACCCCTTTCCGTTATGATTGTATTTTGGTCTCTGGACGCTACAGTGTTATAGATTTGTAACAATCTTGGGTTCTGTTGTACCTCTAGTACCCCTGCCAGTTATTAAAGTTTTAAAAACTCTGAAAGTAAAAGGAATTTTAAATATGATTAAGAAAACAGAGCTAAAAATCACTTATTTGTCATTCTGTAACAGTGGAATTACCCATTCACAATGCATTTCCATTCACACAGATTTCCAATATTCAGGAAGTTTACGAGGCTTTATAGCATTGAAAGTTGAATGATTTGACCTGTTTGTGATTTGTAATTGTTTAATTGTTGCTTGATATTGATTATGTGCAGTTATTTAGCATGTCACATAATGTAGTACATTTTTTTCACAATTTAACCATTTTTCTTGAAGTAAAGGAAAAATTCTAAAATGTTGCAATTTTTGTTCTTCAAATATGGTTATTATTGTCAAATTATTGATTTTTGAAAAGTATTGAAGCTAAAATGTGAATTCTTTGTTGTTCATGTACCGATTTGTGGAAAATTTGATTTCACTGCTCAAGTTGTGTAATTCCGTTACACACATTAGTGGACATAGTTCCTAGGATTTTTCTTTCATTAAATTGATACAATCCTTTTTAATTTCTTGCCTATTAATATGAAGCTGAAAATAAACCGAAATAAAGCTGGATTTTAGCAATATTTTTTTTTTTTATTTCACTCTTATTTGTATTTTGGCCATATTTTCATTTATTTTACACATAACAAGTTCAAAAATTGCTTTACAGATATGTCAAATTATGGTTTATATTCAAGTGCTAGATAGCCTTGATGTTTGCATTAGCATGTAAGAAAAGTTGACTGCAAAATAATTGAGTTTTCCTTGTAACTTTCAGAGATGTAATTCCGTTACAAATTTGTGTAATTCCGTTACAGTGGTCTTTTTTTCAAAAAAGTGAATTTGTGAACTTATCATTGTGTTGTTCATGCTCGTACTTGTTCCAAAATGAAGTTGACATTATCAAGATAGAAAAAATACATACAATCAGTTTCAAAGTGTCTTATATTTCAGAGAAACTCAACGCAAACTTGTAGCAAAAAAAAAACTCCATTCTCCGGTAATTCCGTTACGGTCACACATATTGGTCTAGTGTGCAACAACACATGGAAGATATAAAACCATTTCCCTATCATGTTGTAGCCTGGTTACCCGTGCAACTTATATAAGTATCAAAATTTACTTAAGTCATGAGAATATTGCGCAGGGAATGAAATAATGAGCAAAAAACGTCTCTGAATGTAATTCCGTTATGGTGGAATTGCCCACCTGAATTTTTCTTGGGAGCCAATGTAACCATCAAAGTGTGGGGTCTATGGTCAAGGTCACAGAACTCAAAATATATATATATATGAAAAAGAAAAAAAAAATTCAGTGCATGTTATTTTGGGCTTGGGCAGTCGAAGATCCATCTAGTTTGTTATAATGTTGCTTTTCTAACTTTGATTCATATTTTGGAATTTGAATCATTCTTTTGCTACATTGTTGTCTCGAGTCGTGATCCACAATTTTGTTCTGTTCTAACAGAGATGCGAGGTTTGCAGCAACCTTGGAGCTACAGTAGGATGTTGCAGTAGAGGCTGTCCTACCAACTTCCACTTTATGTGTGCTCGCTCAAGGATGACTTCAAAGTCTAAAGATTCTAATGAACTAGCTGATTTCATTCTTCAATGTCTTTACTATTTTAATGATCGATATCCTTAACTTATGATCCTTGTACAGAGATGTGAGGCTTGCAGCAACCTTAGAGCTACTGTGGGATGTTGCAGTAGAGGCTGTCCAGCAAACTCCCAATTCATGTGCTTATTGTTGCTTTTTTGAGTCTGACTCTTATTTTGGAACTTTGGAACCACATCGTTGCTCAATAGTCTCAAACCATCAATTTTCTTTCTGTTCTAACAGAGATGCGAGGTTTGCAGCAACCTTGGCGCTACTGTGGGATGTTGCAGTAGAGGATGTCCTGCAAACTTCCACTTTATGTGTGCTCGCTCAAGGAACGCCATGTTCCAAGAAGACAAGAAGGTCTACTGCGCTCTGCACGCTGACAAGGTTGACAAGGCAGTGAGTATATGAAGAGTTAGGATTCAAAAATGGATAAATGCCATTCTGGGCAGGAAATTCCTGTCACTTATAGTCGTATATTTCCTCTTGGGTATCACTTATAACGGAAATAATCAACATTTTAATACCTCTCTCAACTGTTTTGACTGAGCACTGGAGGCTGCCATGTTTTTCCAACTGTACCATATGAAATGTCATCTAAGCGCATCTGAGCGTGCACTAATAAAAGTGGGTTAAGTAACATGAACAGTTGAACAGACATGAACAGACAAATTGTGTTCTATCATATTTGTCACAATATGAAGCCCAACTATAATTTGCAAGACTGTCAGCAAAAGTTTACTAATGTTACAACATTGGGTAATAATAATGATACGCCGCGAGCATCGAAAGACAAAACATGCACTTCGTATGGCCCGGTTATTATTGTTATTGTCTTTTCTCCAGTTAATGGGGCCCGACAGTTTTGGTGTCCTGCGCCGAGTCTGCGTGAGCCTGGACAACATGAAACCCAACAGAACCTTCTCACATGGTCTGGAGGCTAAGACTATCAACGCCATGATCGGATCCTGGACCCTGGAATGCCTAGGTCATCTAGGGCTACTGTCGGACACTGGAGAAGGCCTCTTCCCTTTGGAATTCTCGTAAGTCCAGAATACTTGCTTGTCTTTAACTTACTTTAATTACGAAGTTGGTCGATATGCAAACATTGGCAACACCATGATAGCTACAAGATTCTTTTGTCTGAATGAAAACGATTTCTTCTTGAATTGACTATGTTGACAATTCTTATAAAATATTATTTTACATGCAATATCAAAATGAGCATCCAAAAGTAAGTTTCATCAGTGGTCAATATAGTAAAAATGTAATGTCATTTAGTAAGGTAAGAGTATTGATGAATTGAACAGTCTGGAAGCTATGAAATAATTGGTCATCTGAATTGTAAATAACTTTGTTGTTGATATTAAGAAAATAAGTACTGTTGCTACAAATTGTATCAAATTATCAATTTTGTTTGTTGTTTTTTCATTGACTATTAAAGATAGTCCTGTAATTAGTCTATTCTTAAATATTTAATTTGTTTAATTTACCTTTTATGATTGAAGACTAATCATTATTTCATTATTATATTTTGCAGGTGTACGAGGGTTTACTGGAGTGCCTTTGATGCCTGCCGCCAGTGCGTGTACACTATGCGGATCATTGAGGTCAACCCTCTGGCCTCCCCCACTACTCCTCAGGACATCAACCACACAACGGAGCACAGTCCTGGCTGGGTTCGGAAACCGTTAGATGACGTAGACGACACCGACCTCCTGACTGACGCACTCATGGAAGCAGCAAACGAGAGCAGCGAGGCCGCGATGGCTCTCGACCAAGTTGCTGCGTTGCTCGCTGGGTCTCAGACGGTGTCCGAGATACAGAGCGCAGCGGATGCTCTTGCAGGAAATTCATCGCTCTTTGAGCTTCCAGAAACTGATGATGAGGAAGGCGTGCTGGATTTGTTGAATCTGGACGAGAATCTCAACTCCGGTCTGGACAGCGATGGTATCCTGGACATGGTGGATGCAGTGGTTGCAGACCTCAACCTCAATCCGGATATGACCGCAGATGGCACCCACCTCTCACACAATGCCGGAATTATGCATGATCAAGATCTGACACAATATCGGGGACTGGCTCCAAACCAAGGACTCATGCAAGACCAGGATCTTCCCCCAAACAAGGAACTGATTACAGACGAAAGAGACTCTTCTCCAAACCAGGAACTTCTCAGTCAAGCTGTAGACCCATCTGACAAGGCTTCATTGGATATCCCTGTTAAGTCTGAGCCAGCGGTGGGTAACATTGAAGACACCTTACCTGAAGTTGCAAATGAGGACTCGTCAGATAGCAATTTTGCAGTGAGTACTGAACCATCAAAGGAGATAGAGAGTGGTGAACAATTAATTCAAGAAGCAGGAGATGCAGAATCAACCACATCTCCTGAACAATTAAACAGTCTTCCTGAAGAACAGCCTGTCATCTCACTAGATAGTGCCTCAGAGAAGCTTGCGGATCCATCCTCTGAGAAACCGGCACCACCTTCTCCGCCCACTTTATATGTATCCATTCCAGATACATCGGACCTAAGGATGCCAACTTCACCTATCATCAGTCCCAAGAAAGTTCCATTGGTAAAACTCTTGAGGCTTTCTGTCGAGCAACATCAAAGCCCAATTCTGCCTAGCCCATCGGCAAAAGGATCGACAACCAAGGAAGATGATGAATTAACCAGTCTGGATACATCTGATGACTTTGTGGATGAAGGTGTCACTAAATGTGCTGAATCTACCAGTGAACAAGAGGCTGAAGAACTCGAAGAGCATAATGACTTTGAACCAGAAACTATGGAAGATGACAAAGACCATCCTGAGAACAATTCTGCTGCGGAAGATTGTATTGATTCAGAGGAAACTCTCGTTCCAGAACAAAATCTTGCAACAGCTGCTGCTGAGCCCGATAGTAATCCAGTCACTCCTGCACTGTCTGCATCCATTGATCAAGAGACCTGTATACCAGATGAGCAAGTTACTTCGGACATTGACAACAGTGTGCCATCGACAGAAACAAATGAAAGCAACAGTGCTGAAATTGACCAAATGGGGGCATCTCCAGAGGCCATTCAACATGAATCTACTGGTGAAAGTGAAACGAGCATGCTTGCAGAAATTCATATTACAACAGCCACACATCTTTCAGAAACCCAAGTAACATTATCTGCTCGGGATGGCAGTTCTAAAGAGGATATATCTGACATGGTCACTGGGGAAGATGTCGCAGGGGATTCTGGAATGAAGGATGTTCATCAAGAGGACCCTATTCATCATGCAGGCAGCCCAGCGTACGTCTCCTCATCAGATGATAATGTGGATGATGACCATTGTAGTGATGTCAGTTCTGAAGCAGATTTCCAAGCTCTTGTAGACAATGCACCTGTTGAAGATAATTTGCTAACTCGGGAATCATCTGGATCGGATGAGACTGCACAAGCAGAAGAAGGAGTAGAAGCTTTAAATACAACTGCTGAATCTGATCTTGTACGAGCTGAAGATGACGGAGGAAAAATTTCCTTGACAATTCCTGATCCAGATAATCTTGTAGAAACAGATGACACAAGACAAGAAACAATCGATACGGAAATGATGGAAGAGACAGTTGAACCAAAAACTGTCCCCAAAACTGCGGAAGAGACCACTGCAACGCCCGATTCAGATGATCTGGTGCACACAGATGACAAAGGACAAGAAACCGTTGATACCGAAGTGAACGAAGAGGCAGTTGAGCCAAAAACTATCCCTGAGACTCAAGAACAGACAAGTTGTGTAGTTGATAATCTTAATGTGGAAATTGTTGAAAAAACCTCAGAACCTTCAACATCACACTTAACTGAAGATGGAGATACACTTCAAGTCCTTGCAGCGCAAGATCATGTACAGCATAGTGAAGGCCTCCAGGACATACCGAAAGCAATTGCAGTCCAGCCAAGTGGGAATGCTGACTCGCCAATGGAAGGTGCTCAACCCAATGATGCTCTCCTGGAACAGTTTGAAGAGGAAGGTTGCATGCCTACCAGTCAAGAGAGCAATCAGAGTGAAACTGCACAAGTTCAGGAACAATGTGAAACTGCAGGTTCATTGCCACAGACAGCTGATCCAAACGTTGACACAAGCACTTTAGATGATGCTCCTTTGGTAACGGATGTGCCGGAAACAGAAATTCTTGCCCAGCATTCAGAAGTTACGGCAGTACCTGGACAACAACATCCTGATGAGGAAGGCACTCTTGTTGCCCATCAGCAGGAGCCAATGATTGAAGAAAGTAAACAACAATCTGCTGCAGTTGAAACAATCGTTTCATCTGATGATGGGGATGCGGTTGATGGAATGCACTGTCATGATCAGCCAGAAATACAGACACCTGCCACTAGCCATAGTCTCCCAACTGAAGCTTCACCTGAAGAAGAAAATGCAAATCTGAGATCAAGTGAACAGAATGACCAAACTGAGAAGATGAAGCCATTGGAAGAATTACCTCAAATTACAGCGCAAGCTGAAAATAATGATAAATCTTTGCTGACCATTGACCGAGACCTACCTGACCAAATTACCCACAGCCATTCCAGTGAAGTACCTACTCAAGCACAAATTGAAGAAGCACATTCCTGTGACGAGAATGCCACTACTGATGGACCCTCCATGGAGTCATTAGGAAAGGATTTATCAACTGAACTCTGCACCCCATATGAAGAGCAAGTGAATGTTCTCACAGAAGGTGAAGGCAACATCACAGTCTGTGCAGCAACATCATTACAGCCACCAGCAGACCATGCTGCAGAATCTGAATTGAAAGAAGGTGGTGGTGATGTTGAAACAGATTTGGAAGAGCAGGAAATGCAACCATCAAATAAAGGCGTTGAGGAGCCAACTGGCAATCCTGCACAAGATGACCTTGTTCCCCAGAGTGCAGAGGATATAAAGGACTCAGATGCTGTTCAAGGAGGCACTGCAGGTTCTGAAATTATCAGTAATGAACCTCTTCTATCATTGGACCAGACTGAAGGGGAATTGTTGCAGGACACAGAGAGAATTGTTGTTTCCATTGAGGAATCACACGAGACAAGGCAGGCTGATGAGCCATCAATACAAGCAACTTCTCCCATTGACAATGCAGTGTTGGGCAAAGACGATCAACCCAAAGTACAAGCTGTGCTCGCAGGGGATGGGACATCATGTCTGGATGCAAGTGAGGATGCAACGGTTGTCATACAACTGACAGAGGAACAGATAATGCAAGGAGTCAGAGAGGAAGATATCAGGGCAATACTTTCCCTGGGTGCCCAAAAGAAGGTTTTGGAAAATGGAACTAGCGAACTATCATCCATGCCGGAATCTGTTGCAGGTTCAGAATTGTTGCCAGTCACCAAGGAATCAGCAGCTGCCAAGGGACACGACACTGGGCATCGCCTCAGCTCAGACCCAGAGCACCAGTCTATATTGCAGCAGCTTTCACATTCCCTTGCATCGCACATGAAAAGACCTCAAGACATTAAAACTCCAAAGAAAGAGAGGGAGCCCATTCTGTCAGCTTTTGCATCAAAATTGCATTCCAGGTCTTCATCTGGAAGCAGTCCGGAAGAGAAAGCGCTGAACAACGATGTCGATGCAAGAGTCACTTCCCCATCACCCATGAAAAACATCTTCAAGAAGTTTGAGAGTCCTCAAAAGTTTGCCAGCGTGTTTAAGGCATTTGTGGATGCCAAGAAGAATTCAAAAGAGGAAGTTGCTGATGAGCTAATTGAAAAACATTTAGTGACCGAGTCCAGACGGGTAAAGACAAATGAAGATCATGAAGGAGGTTTGAACTCTACTAAAGAGTCTCCTTTAAGACCTTCAAGCGTAGTGCTGCACGACATCCAAAGGAGGAAGAGGAGGAGAAGCTTGAGAGGAAGTGAAAGTGCTTCTCAAGATGGTTTGGTAAATGGAGATGACCGACCGCCGTCAAAACTTGACATTATCGATACAAGTCCTCCGGGGAAGAAGAAGTACCCGATGAGAAGCACGTCTTCCAGGCTGCATAGAATTTCAGGCATGGATGGGGAAGATGATGACTCTAGAACAGCTGACCTTAATCATTCTGATCAGGAGAAGGAAATTGAGAATAACATAATGAGAAGAGGCAGACAAAGGAAGTCCAAAGATGCATTGCTTTCCCCTGAGATGCCATTGTCTCAAAGCAGTGTCAAGGATGAGGCCAAGAATGATGCAGAATTAAACCATGTGGAAGAAGAAAATGATGGAAACGAAGGAAGTGGCAGGAGAACCAGACGGAAGGCCAGCCTGAAGATGCGGGAGATCATTGCAGCTGAACTAGAGGAATCAGAAGACTCAGTTGAAGAAGAACCTAAAAAAAGAGGTCGTGGTCGACCTAGACTATCCCTGCAAAAACCTGATGTTTCAAAGCTTAAAACCAAAGATGAAGATGCTCCAGTCCGGGAGCCTCCAATGAGAGGAAGAGGAAGAGGAAGTCCAAGAATGTCTTTGCAGACGTCTGTTGGGGTACCAAAGATGAAATCCCTAGGAAATGAAAGTGAAAGTTTGAGACCGAAAGATTCAGGCCAAGATGCAGCCTCAGAAGCGGTCAGGCCTAAAAGAGGAAGAGGAAGACCAAGGAAAGGGGAACAGAGAACACCTGATTTATCAAACCGAAACACTCAAAGCAGACTGAGCAGGTCACATGTTGGTGATACAGTTGTTGATGTTGTAGGCCACCAGGACATGAGTGAGGATAAATTAGAAACTCTTGATAGTGACTCTGATGATAGTGGACACAAGCGACAAAGAGAGCATGTTCCCACTTCTCTCAAGGAAAGTGATAACAAATCAAGTGATGATGAAAAAAGTGCAAAGCGGGTGAAACATATCTCTCCTGTGGAAGAGCCACAAAGCTTGCCAGTTAAAGTTCACAAAGAGAGTCCTGAAAGGCAGAACCACCCAAGAAAACAGACAGTAGCCGCAAGAGAATTCCCTGGAGAAGGGGCCATGCTTGGAGACGCAAACCAGAGAAAGAAGCGACTTCTCTCAGACTCTGATGATGGTGTCAAAGAAGAAGAAAAGAAAGCCAAAGTGGAAGACCTTCCGGTTGTAGCACAGGCTCCCACACCTGCTGTGAGTGCTCAACTAATTCCTGAGCCTTCAACGAAGGAAGAGGTTCCCACTGAAAAGAGGAAATCCAATTCACCCTCCAAGCTTCTAAAAGTGACTGTACGAGTTGATCCTGAAACTGGAGACATATCTGAAGTACTGACAACTGATTTTGATGAAAATGATGATAGTGCAGAGGATGAAATCGATATGGATACTGACGGTGCTCCTACAAATGCAGCACCTAGGACCTTATTCTACACAGATAGCAGCAACAAGCCCTCTCCCCAGAATATAGACCCTAATTACACAAACATAGCTGGATATCGAAAAATCATTGGCAAGGATCTGCACACAAATGAGTTTATCTACAGTCAACCACTGAAGGTTGTTAAACTGAATACAGGCGGGATTGCACCAAGAGGTCCCAGGGTGAGAGGCCCGACGCAAAAACCTGCCAACAATTTGCGGCAGTGGCCAAAGCAGTATCCCAGAATAAGAGGTCCCTTCTCAAGAAACCAGTCCAATTACGTGCAGGGTGGTGGTGCATCAATCAGACCACAAGTCCAGACTGCTGGAAGGGGACAGGCTCCAGGGGTTCAACAGTTTGTCAGAGGGCCATCTTGGAGAACACCTGGTTTTCAACCTTCTATGAATACAGTTCTGACCAGTCAGACACCTTCCAATCAGAACACATATCCAACACCAACAGTTGTGAGCACTACAGGGTATGCTGTAAGGTCTGTGACTCCAGGGGTCCGGCTGACACCCCAGACAATAACAACTCTTGTTACAACATCCTTTCAAACTTCAGTTACAGCTCGGGCGCCACAATCTGCGATCACAACAACTGCTGTGACCAGCACGGCGCAGGACCACTATCTGTCCATCCTGCAGAAGTCTTACCAGGCGAGTCAGCTGCAGTCGAGTGGTATCTATGGAAGCCTTTCACATCAGACATTGCGCAATCCTCTTCTTCCATCATTGGGTGTCCAGACAGCAGGTGTTGGTATGGGTGGAACACCAGCATTCCTCAACCAAGGGGTGCATATGGCCTCACCAGCACTCCAAACCCTGAATGCCCTGATCCAGCAGGCTGGTGTCCAGCCTACGGTTGGACAGTCAGGGGCAACACAGCTGATGCAGCCTTCCCCAAGTCCTCAGACCTTCCAGATGAATGCCTTCAACCAACCAACAGGGATACTCTCCACCGATCCCGCAATGGTTGCAAGCATCCTAAGCTCCCTCACATCCCCTACCAAGCAACCAATCAACGCTGAGCTCAGCTTGTCCATGCCGACAGAGAGCTCTTTCGCAAGCTCTGAACATTCTTACTTCCGAACAGCTGACGGACCCAAGCAGCGCCGGAAGTCACCCCATCAAGTCAAAGTCTGGTTTGACTCGTATGGAAGCCTGAAAAATGAGGATGATGACAACGATAGCGATGAAACCACCAGTGGTGTGGAAGGCATGGACGTTGGAGAAGACGAAATGGAACTCCAGAGCAAGATCCTAAGCAACCTCCCTGGACCTTCTTCTCCGATCCTTCCGTCAATCCGTGTCAAGAATCCATCCAACATGGTGAGGGCTCGAGTGAAGAACCCTACATATGGAATGGAGGATGGGAGGAGCAAGTCCATGGTCAAACACAGCAAGAAGAGGTCCAAAACCAGAGACGAGTTTGGGGGTATTCCACTGGACGTGATTGCAGGTTAGCTTCTACTTTCTTCTTTAAGCCCTTGCCTAAGGGGAACCGGGTGGTCTATGTAAAAAGTCTATGGAGATTTTAGAATCTCAAAGGGAAAGGGTTAAAAAAAAAAAAAACATTCAAATAAGAACACTTCATTTGTTGATTAATAGGAATAAAAACTTGACTCCAAGAACATCTTAAAGACTTAACATTACGACAAACATTCAAATAAAAGTTGAACAATTCTTTTGATAAGGAAAAGGAATTTTGTAGTACTGTAATCCTTAAGTTAGCAATATGTACAGTATGCAGAACATTCTTTACTTTACTATTGGTGGTAGCTATTACATGTGTCAACGTAAACTTTTTGGCTGGTGAAATGGAATCCATTCGTACAACATAATCAACCATGAGAACTGTGAAATATAATACCCGTTCCCTTCTATGTTTTACCTACTGTATTCTGCATGATTTTATTGTCATTTGCAAACATATAAATAGGTAATATTTAACTTTGTCCTTCTATTGCGAACAGGAATGTCGGCGGAGGATGCCTTCTTTGCCACGATGCCGTCCATGGGCCAGCAGGCCGATCACCATGACGACAGTCCATCAGTCCTCCTCACCCTCATGGAGCAGGAGCGCAAGAGGGGCGCAACTACCACTCCCCAGAGAGCGCAAAGGACGCTACCGCACCTCATGTTTGAAATCCGCAGCGACGATGGTTTTGAGACGCGTGCGGAAACGATCGAAGAGGCGTGGGCGAGAGTGGTGGAGAGAGTGGGGGAGACCAGGTCGAATGCTCGCATGAAACATCTCTCGTTTGATGGTAAGAAATAGTTTGTTTTCTTGTATTTTCCCAATAAGAAAGCTATATCATTGTTAAATGTCTTGAGTTCCAAATCGTAGACAGAACAGAAATAAGACAAACTAGTATGGGATAAGAGAATTTTAGAGCGACAAGATTGAAGGGGGAAGGGGAATTCAAGGCCATAATTAGTTAGGAGAATTAGAAGAATGAGAGAAATAATTGGTGTCAATTTGATCAGAATCAGACAAGACACACAAGAGGAATGCATATTTGAACAAAGTGTCGAAATGAGAGATCCTTTCAAAATTCACTTATTTCTCAGTTTAGTTTCTAAAGACGATTTTCTTCTGCTTGTTTTCATGGATTCATAGAGGAATATTGATCGACCAAATATCTTTGCATGTTTAAGCTCAGAAAATTGCTTTGTAATTGAGAAAATTCGATTTTTGTAGAATTCTTATTTACAAATCATAATAGCAGGAACTTGCAAATGACGTCATGATCGATGCCCCTTGAGATGCTAATACTGTATTTAAATTCTTTCTCTTTATCTCGGGTGTGAAAGGGGTGAACATGCTAGGCCAGACCCATGAAGCTGCTATCTTCTCACCGGAACAAATTTACTATGACTTTAAGCATACTTTGGTCCTTGTGACATGCCCTAGTTGTGAAGATGCTTGATATGCTAATACTTAAATCTTTCTCTTTATCTCAGGTGTGAAAGGGATGAAGATGGTAGGCCTGACCCATGAGGCTGTTATCTTCCTGCTGGAGCAACTCTACGGAGCCAGGAACTGCCGCAACTACCGCTTCCAATTTCACAAGCACGAAGATGTGGTTGAAGATGTAAGTATTCAATTTTTAATTATGGTACAAAAAGAATAAACAGGGTCTCAGGGGGATTTTGCCTCCAAAATGCCAAAAGCAAAAGCAGCCCCCCCCCCCCCCCCCCCCATAAAATAAAAATCACAACAGAACCCTGGTAAATTTGCATAGTGTTAAATGCAAATCATAATTTAGAGCGCTATTTTCATTCAGGCGAGCTCAAAAAGTATCCCCCGAACAAAATTAATTTAAATTGTGTTCATGTTAACAGTAATATAGGAAACACTTCATCTTTTTCTATTCCCCCCCCCCCCCCCCTCCTAATTTCCCAGTATTTCCTATTTTTTTCATTTTTTTCTCTACTTTTTGTCCAATAACTCTGACATTTCTTGCAAGGCTATCACCAATTTTCATCAATTATTTATACATTTAACTGTTTTATTTTAATAATTATTATTCCATTTTTGTTATTTAGGAGCCACCAGTCAATCCAAATGGCTGAGCCAGGTTTTACAAGCAAACTTCAATCTTCTGGAATCAATTTGTTTTGGGCGTTTTCTAAATCATACTTCTGTCCAACATTAAACTTAACTGATTTTAATTACATTCTTTTTTCTTTCTATTTCTGCTGTACAGGAGCCGCCAGTCAACCCACACGGCTGCGCCAGGGCAGAGTTCTACAAGCGAACCTCGACCTTTGACATCTTCAACTTCCTGGCGTCGCACCATCGCAACCGACCGATGTTCAACGAAACAGAACAGGAGGAGCCTGATGTCCAGCACAAGTCCTCCAGGTAATACACCCTTTAACTCTTTACGTGCCAGGGATTTTAATGCTCTATGGCATTTGTGTGTATTGTAACTCGCAAAAAAACTTGAAAGTCATTGAATTTGACTTTGTGTGTTTTCCAGGCCTTGAAATGTTCAAATGATCTTGCGGGTCATGGAACTTCATTTTTTCTTCGTTGTTTCAGCACTGAAATACAGTTACAGATTTGTAGAACTTATTTTTTAAAGGGGTAGTACAGTTTTGGTAAGGCTGAACTTTAGTAACCAAACCTGGACAGCAACATTATAAACTAATAGTTATAACTCCACCATGCTAGAAAGGTATACAAAATTACAAACGACTAAGTAAAAATCCCATTATCATTCAAAAAGATCCATTAAAACAAAAGAGGGCGCTCTCTAAAAAGGCATTGGTTTTCACCATTTTTCATACAAAATTATGCATGTGATGTTTTATTGAAATGATGATTACATAGAGAGATCATCAACAACTATTTAAAAAACGCTTTTGAAATTTTTGAAAAAGTGTATGCATTTTTTTGATTTTTTGAAAAATTCATCTAATTATTTGGGCCCCAAATAATTATAAGATCATATACCCAGGGGGCAAAGGGGGTTTAGCAGCTTTTGCCTGTTGTAAAAGGTTGGTCACCAGAAATGGCTTCTAGGACCCTCTAGGATCACAACCTAGGTGGACAACCTCGCGAACTAGCTACTGGAAGTCCACAGGATAAGTTTCAAGAAAATCACACCTATAATACACTAAATAGTGTGTTTTAGCCTTAGGGGTCATGAATACCCAGTCACACATCTTGCACAATACACCACAATGCACTGCTGATTCCAGATTGCTTTTATAATGGAGGTCTTTCCTAAAGTCCAGCGCATCGTTTGATACCAAATTTGAGCATATTGCACCTTTGGTTACTGCGTCATACGTCGTTACAACGTGATACATCACATACGGACATGAAATTCGTATACAACGCGTATGTATAAAAAGACAACTAAATTCTGAAAAATGAAAAATAGGCTATATTTCGATCTTTAAACATGTAATTCGCATTTAAGATATCTATTTAGAGCATTATATAATGAAACTAAGCATGTACATTAATAAACAATAAAACACATACGCATTAAAAACAATGAAATACATAAGAATATGAGTTGTTAATGTTATAATTTGTTTAGATGTGGTTAAATTACTATAATCAAATGATACAAAATATATCCACACAATTACATAATGCTTATCCCGTGAATGAGGGAAGGAGGGAAGGGGGTGTTCAAAAGACCAGCCTTTCAGCAATGGACTCCAAACATAATTATAATCGAGGTCTACCCACCCAGTTTGGTGTGTCTGTAGTGTGTCAGTAGGCTTACATGACACGTTTGAGGGCAATTTTAATTCTAGGTCTAAAGGAGATATATCGTTAAAGATATATTATGTTAAAGATTGGCCCACATAAATGTCTCATATGACCGTTCTAGAAACACAACCTAAAGTTGGACTAGCTGCTGGAAGTCCACATTAAGCGAAACTTGAAAAGCATCTCCAAAAAAACCCACTAAAGGCAGCCATCTGAAACGTATGCTCCCTCTATGCTGCATCTCCATTCATCCATGCCACACCATATCATCTGGTCAGAATCGTGTCATCAGGGATAAAGAGACATGCAATTTTGCTTATGTGTTATGCGCTATATAGAAATATTTCATTATTATTATTGAAGAGGTTGTAGTCAAAGTCAATGACAACCAAACTGTAAAAGGACAGTGGTTGTTAATGCAATGTGCGCTATATGTCACTGGTCATCTCATAAAGGTGAAGCATATGAAACAGTCACTAAATGGCACGCAAATCTATTGCTGGAAGAGTTTCCTTTCTGTACTGATATCATACACCTTTGTTGAACATATACATGTACAGTTAGGCCAGCCTGAAGTCTGCTGAACAGGAACAGAGGTGTGCCCTATACAAAATGAGCCAAAGTCTATAAAGTCAGTGGGAAACCTGCAGCTCCTGATCCACATGAGTTTTCACTATATCAAGCTACCAAAATGAACATTTTGAGCTTACCCTGTGAAAGGTGGTGAGATTATGGACAGCTTGAACCTTAGCTTGGTCAAAGCCATCTGCACATTGGTGGTAGATAGAAAGAAAAGAGTATTGTTCTCACAGTGGGGTCTGCTATGGAGGTTCCTGTCGGCTTGGATCTACACAACAGCCATGAAGAGGCTGTTACAAGGGTCTTACTTTATACATTCTACAACATAATTCACAGAGTCGACAGATTAGTTATTCATGCCAATGACGCTGATGTTACAAGCACGTCTCACTGATCTCTCACAGCTGTGGGTGAGGACAGCCCAGAATCGGCACATATCGACACTGCTGGTAAAAAAAACCTGCCAATGCTTTAACAGATGACATTATTCCCTGAACACAAGAACTTGCAATGGATGTGTACATCACCAAAGCAGACCAGTTTAAGGATTCCGATCTGGGAAATTTGAGAGCTTAACAGTTTTTGAACAACGAGTCAGCTCTCTTGAAGCTACTGCCTCCTAGTGAGGACGCTTTTCTCCTTTGTCTCAAACGAGCTTCTCACGTCATCATTGATAAGAATGCGCACATTCCCAAGCCAAACATTCCATCATGTATAGAGTTTGGATAGTCCCTCAGTGATGGAAGTTCTAGTGTCAACTCCGGGTGTCAACTACACAGCAAGCCTGGGCAAGACAATAATCATGTTTGATGGGTGCCATAATAACTGTTCCTATACATGAAGAAAGCGGTTCCATAGTTTGGAATTGCTTAAAATGTTTCACCTTTATGAAAGGACCACTGCTGTTCTTTCTGTTATCCGAAGGCAAATCAGAAAAATTCGGTTTGACACTAAGAGGAAACCAGTCTTCCTACCACTACACATATTGCCGGGTTCCTTGAACAGAGTAGGTGAAATATATCACTGAACCCATGCTTGTTCATGAAGTCATACATGTCAAGCTGTCTACCAGTAGCAAAAATCATAGTCATGCGCAGAACTTCATTGCTCTTGCCTGCATTGCGGCTGTTTAATTTCCTATATTCTTCTTGACATTTGTCTTCTTAGCGTGTACAAGGTGTTGAGCGTCATAAGTCTTGTTTTCTTCTTCTCAATTGAAAACAACCCTCTACAGTGCCTTCAAAGTTCAAACACCACCTTTTCACGTCGGTGACACGTGGTTTGGTGTAGACGTGTTTTTTCAGTTTACGCTTGACGTGGACTTTCAGCAGATAGTCAACAAGGTTTTGCACACAGTTTGTGTTCCTATCTAGAAGGCCCTATACGCCACTTATATAGGTCAATCCTTAACAACAGTACCCCTTCCAAGCTTCATAATGTACCTCCTTTATAAGATCTAGTAAGAGACTCTGCTTTAAACTTGTCATGTAAGCCTTCACTTACACTTCGTCCATTCAGGGTGAGTATTATAGTCCTCGCTTATAATTATTGTTGGAGTCCATTGATGGTCTTGTGACTGTGACCCCCTCCACCTCCCCCCCCCCCCCCCCCCCCACATAAATACACACACACACAGACACACACTCACACACACACACCTCTGTATCTGATTCAAATTATGAAAAGTTATGTTTCAGATGGATTTTGTATCATTTTATCGCAATCTAAACAAATTAATACATTTACAACTCATATTCTTATGTATTTGTTTGTTTTTTATTGGCTTTGTTTTGTATTGAATTATTAATTTACATAATTGGTGTCTTTGTATGATGCTCTTTATAGGTATTTAAAATCGAATTAAGTATTTAAAGATTAAGATATAGCCTATTATTAGCTCTTAAAAGAGTTATTTGCATTTCATACATAAGCGCTGTATTCGAAATTTCACGTCCATGTGTGACGCATCACCATGTAACGACGTGTGACACAGTAACCAAAAATGCAATATGCTCACTTTTGGTCTCAAACGATGCGCAGGACTTTAGGGAAGACCTGCATGAAAAAAACAATCTGGAATAAGCTGTGCATTGTGGTGTAATTGTGCAAGATGTGTGACTGGGTATTCATGACCCCTAAGGCTAAAACACACTAATTAGTGCAATAGGTGTGGTTTTCTTGAAACTCATTCTGTGGACTTCCAGTAGCTAGTTCGCGAGGTTGTCCACCTAGGTTGTGATCCTAGAAGGTCCTAGAAGTCATTTCTGATGGCCAACCTTTTACAACAGGCAAAAGCTGAAAACCTAAAAAAATGGGTGTTTGCCCCCTGGGTAATATATATTTATTGATATTTCAGCCGTTTCTGGACCGATTTTGACCAAATAAAGTTTATTCTGCCATTAAAATTGCATGTTCTCTCAAATTCGACACTCAGTTTTTCATTACCTCACAACAAAATTGTGATGTGCAGCGCCCTCTCTACCAAAACTAAACTACCCCTTTAAAGAAGTCGAAGGAACTTGTTTATGTACCGAGGTGAAAAGTCATGGAATTCTCGCTGTAAAGGTCATGGAAAGTCATGGAATTTGACTTGAAAATAAGTGTATAAACCCTGTTAATAGTATTTAATCTAATAATGTCTTGTTATAAATCAAGAAACTCGAAACGTACTATTTGTAAGGCAACAACTACAACTGGATGAATGATAATGTACATCAAATTAGTGTATAATCTAATTATTATGGGTTTTTTTTTTTATCAGGAGAGCGACCAGTCTGCAGGACCTGCCCATGGCCATGAGGTTTAGGCACCTCAAGCAGACCGCCAAGGAAGCAGTGGGCGTGTACAGGTCTGGTATCCATGGGCGTGGCCTGTTCTGTCGCCGGCCAATCGAGGCTGGGGAGATGGTGATTGAGTACAGCGGTACCGTCATTAGGTCCATACACACGGACAAGAGAGAAAAGTACTACGAAAGCAAGGTAATTGTTCATTTTGGAACATTTTCCATCTCATTTTGTTATTAATAATAATAATAATAATAATAATAATAAGTTACATTTATATAGCGCATTATATGAATAAACATCTCAATGCGCTTGACAGGAATATATTACAACAAATTACAGTAACAAAATAAGCTATTGTGCAATTGAATTACAAACAAAATCATTTGTTATGATTTAATACAAATTCAGAGTGCTGTTGTGGCAGATTTGTATGTAAAATAATCACTTACATAGAATTTGAAAGTAATTGCATGAAAAATAATGATGAAATGTTTGCCTTAGATTACCACTGGCTGGGAGCCTTGATCTCCCATGATCAGTAAAACACAAAGGCAGAGCAAACCTCTTCATTCTTACCCCAGTGGCATTAGAATAGAGTGATGCTATTGTTTTAAAAATGAAGTACATGTGTCGTATTGATAAAAGAGACCTGGGGGTGTCTCACAAAGATCCTAAGTTGAACTTAACTCTTTAAGTTGGATTTTAAAAGTATGGAAAGCTATTCGTTTCTTGGAGAAAAAAATTGCAAAAGTCCTTTTTCAAAGGCATAAAATGTTGTTTCAAATCATTATTTTTTTCTATTATCTACGAGATTTCATGTTCTTGATGCAACATTTATGAAAAGTCTACTAGTCTGTCTGTGTTGCTTTTGAATATATTGTATTCCAAGGCTACAAATGGCTTTCCATAATAGTTAAGTCCAACTCAGAGTTGAGTTCAACTTAGAATCCTGGTGGAGGTTGCACAACAAAATACGTGTTTCAGTGAATATTCAATCCATTACTTTCTGATGAAAGTTTGGTGAGATGATTTTTCTATTATTTTATCCCATTCTACTTAATTCTGCATTGATGACCGCAGTGTTGTGACACTGCAAAGCAGATATCAATGAAATGAATCTGTAGAAATAAGAACTAAATGTTTCTTTTTGCTCATAGCCAACGGGGACCTGGTGGGTACTGTATATTTATAAACTTCATGGGGATTCAAAATTAAGTAGGGAACAGGTTAATCTCTCTGCAAAGCATTATTAAATACCTATTATCCTTGCTATGAAAATGTGCAGATGAGCGCTTCATTATTTGTTCGCTCCAACAGGGCATCTGCATTTGTGATCAACTTTATGCATATCTTGTCTACCCTTAGCAGTGCCATGCATGGCTCCACACTATTTGTTTTTTGCTAGTGTCCTGTCATCAAGTAAAATATAATTTTCTTAATTATGATGACAATGTCATGAAACATGTACTTGGTTGAAAATGTAATTTCATTTGTATACTGACTACTATTAAAATACTCCCTCCTTTCCCTGACCAAATGATGCAATAACGAATGAGGCTTGACATTCAGTAGTACAAGATTTTCTCATTCTGTTTGAAAAAATTTTGTTGCCTGATTGGGCTACTAACTATCAAATTTCTTCTATTAAATTTCACTGGGCCAGCATCAATTTTTGCTGAAGGACATTCACTGGCTTCGAACTTGGGCTCCCATAATTGAAAATTGCGCTCTCTACCAATCTTGCCACACCATACATGTACAGTCAAACCTGTGTATAGTGGCCACCTAAGGGAATCAAGAAAAGTGGCCGCTTTTGAAATTTAACCTCTATAGACAGGTTATATGGACATGTTTTCCTCTGCAGAGGATCACTTTTAGTTGCCAATATGGGCAGGTTGGCTGTTATAGACAGGTGGCCACTAAGACAGGTTGGCTGTTATAGATAGATGGCCACTAAGACAGGTTTGACTGTATACAGTTTGAAGAAATGATGTGTCCATATTAAAGTCTATAAACAATGCAGTGATTGATTGATGTATGCTCTGTGTTTTTGTCTCTTGCAGGGTATTGGGTGCTACATGTTCCGCATCGATGATCATGATGTTGTAGATGCTACCACTCAGGGCAATGCAGCGCGCTTCATCAACCACTCATGTGATGTAAGTACCATATGTAGTCCCACGCATATCAGTTGATGTTGGTTCATTCCTTTTTACCTCGTTCAAATTTACGACAAATTATGAAGCTCTTTTGTCCCTGACATTATTTATTAACTTGTGAGTAAGTAATTCATCAACCACTTGTGTGGTGTGAGTCCCATATGTAGTCCCATGCACATTATTTGCTGTTAGTTCATCCATTATTTCCTCTTATCTTATAAGTTTGTTCCAGTTTATGAAAACGATTTTGCTCTTTTGGGCCTAACATTAATTGT
Organism: Echinarachnius parma; assembly: GCA_037951105.1. Lineage (NCBI taxonomy): Eukaryota > Metazoa > Echinodermata > Echinoidea > Clypeasteroida > Echinarachniidae > Echinarachnius > Echinarachnius parma. The sequence continues at coordinate 28,511 of JBAMJV010013677.1, read as the reverse complement.
GTATGCTTGGATAATCACTCATGTAATTTAAGTACATTGTGTAGCCCCACACATATCGTTTGTCATTAGTTTGCCCAGTAGTCCCTAACAGTAAGCTTTCTAATTATAATAATAACTAAGCTTTTTAGTTCTTCAAGTAATTGTTATTTAATTTAGCATGCTTCATTAACCATTTATGGGATGTATATACCACACGTAACCCCACACATAATGTTTCCTTTTTGTTCATCCTTAAATCTCACAGCATATTTATTTGCTGTTGGATCAAAATTATAATAATGATTAGGATCTTTAGTCCCTAAGATTATCATAATAATATCTTATAACCTTAGTGCATGCTTCAGTAACCATTCATGTAATGAAAGTACCACATGTAGCACCACACATAATGTTTCCTGATAGTTCATCTTAAAGACCCTCACAAAGTCCCTGCAGTACATTGTGTCTACGAGGATGATTCAGCTTTTTAGTCCCTATCCTTTTGGTAAATTGCGGATTGGTCTAGAGCCATTTGGTCTACTAGAAAATTCAGTATTCGGGGGCTTATGATTATGATTAAGGATTGGGATTAGGGTTAGAGTTAGGTTTTGAGTTGGGGAAATGGAAGTTTCGGGCATCATTTAGTAGACCAAATGATGTATAGACCAACTGAGTGTAGACCAAGCGAACATTAACCATTCTTTTCATTTAACCAAGTGTACATGCTTCATCAACCAATTGTGTGATGAGAGTACCAGATGTAGCCCCACACATAATGTTTCCTGTTAGTTCATCTTAAAGACATACTGTCAGTCTAAGATTATCATAATAATCAAATCTATGATGATTTAGCTCTTTCATCCTACCATTTAACCAAGTGTACTTCCTTCATCAACCAACTGTGTGATGTTATTAGCAAGCACAGAACCACACCGCGCTTCCATGTAGGTCATGGTAGAGATAATAATCAATTAACACTTCATGCACTTTTATTTGGAGAGGGAAAATGTGTAAAGTATTTGTTATGCCTCCGCAAGGAAGTAGCCAGAGGCATTATGTTTTCGGGTTGTCCGTCCGTCCGTACGTACGTATTTCCGTACGTCCCGTTCTCGTGATCGCGTTATCTCAAGAACCGATTGACGGATTTTCACCAAACTTGGGTCATGTATGTATCTTGGGGGGCCGATGATCTGATTAGATTTTGGGGTCATGAGGTCAAAGGTCAAAGGTCACAGAGCTCATTATATATGCAAAAATAGCTCGTGATCGCGTTATCTCAAGAACCGATTGACGGATTTTCATCAAACTTGGGTCATGTATGTATGTGGGGGGGGGGGGCCGATGATCTGATTAGATTTTGGGGTCATGAGGTCAAAGGTCACAGAGCTCATTATATATGCAAAAATAGATTGTGATCGCGTTATCTCAAGAACGGATTGACGGATTCTGACCAAGCTTGGTACATGTATGTATCTTGGGGGGCCGATGATCTGATTAGATTTTGGGGTCATGAGGTCAAAGGTCAAAGGTCACAGAGCTCATTATATATGCCAAAATAGCTCGTGATCGCGTTATCTCAAGAACGGATTGACGGATTCTGACCAAACTTGGTACATGTATGTTCCTTGGAGAGCCAGTGAACTGATTAGATTTTGGGGGTCATGAGGTCAAAGGTCAAGGTCTCTTATAGCTCATAATTGTGATATGTCAAGATCTAAAAGACAGAGTACCATCAAAATTGAGTTGACAGAATTAATTCAGTGTACATGTTGATTTGGGCTTGATATAAATCGCGTAATGGCGGAGGCATCATTTTCGACTGCGCGCAGTCGAAGATCCATCTAGTTTTTTACAAAAATGTTACATGCCCGGCATCAATGTTTACTTGCCCTGGGCTATTGGAAAAGTGCTAGTGTCAAGCCCTGCATAATGCAAATTAAATACCAATTCACTTTTTGTCCTGGGGGTTGTTTCACAAAGATCCTAAGATGAACTTAGCACTAAGTTGGACTTAAATATTATGGAAAGCCAAGTTGTAGCCTTGGAATAAAAAAATATTCCAAAGCAAAAAAACAAGAATTTTAAACTTTTCATAAATGTTGCATCAAGAACCTGAAATCTCCTTGATAATAGAAAAATATTAGTGATTTGAAACAACATTTTATGCCTTTTAAAAGGACTTTTACAATTTGTGTTCAAAGAAACTAATGGCTTTCCATACTTTTTAAGTCCAAGTTAGAGTTAAGTTCAACTTAGGATCTTTGTGCAACACCCCCCTGGTTGCCTGGTTAGGAAAATTAAATAGAGACTTATTCAATTTTGCTTGCCCAAAACCCAAATTGGTTGGTCTCAAAACAAAGTAAAACATTAGAAAGTCTGTTCATTTTGGTTGCCCAGCAGGCAATTTTACGTCTGATGTTAAACAAATTTAAGTAGCCTAGATCTCATTTTTGTTGGCCCCAGGCCAGCAAACCAGTGCTCATTTCAGGCCCTGTATAATGTATCCACTAATTTTGTGATTATAAACTAGTAATTAAGTTCAAGTTCAAGTTCATTTTATTCATTTCAATCATAAAACCATAAAACAACACAATTATATATTTAATACAAGTCATGTATCGATCATATCTATAGATAAAAATATTGAAATATGAGACTACAAAAAAGTAATATACTTGTAAGCAGTAGCCCCCTTCTCGATACAAAGTATATAGTTTTACACATTTGATACAATTTATACAACCTTAAAGAAAATCATTCAAGATACATTATGGTCCTTGTATTCTCATCACAGGCCTCATTAATCCAGTGTCAGTTGAAGCATGCAAGCCCCCATTTTACTTCAGCTATTATTGCAGATTTGACCCTTTCACTTATCCTTAGCAAATTAGCAAAATCGCAAATTATGACGTATTCATTGTGGTAGATAACAATTGTGCTATTTTGATCTAATAGAACATTTTGTCCTTGTAACACTTAGCCCATCTATGAATTACCTATTACAAGCCTCCAAGTCCAAACTAACTTTTTTCTGTACTGGCCCATTTGGGCAAGTAAAATCATACATGTTGAAATTTTACTTGCCCCATTATAAAATTAACTTGCCCTCTAACTCCTAGATGAGATCAACACATGTGAAATGACACTGTTCTCTTGTAGTTGAACAATTGTCCGATCGGGCAAGCAAACTAGACAATTTATGAAATTTTACTTGCCCGACACCAATTTTTACTTGCCCCGGGCAAGCGGGCAAGTGCCAGCCCATCTGCTTCTTTTGTATTAAATTGTTCCTATTAACCCGTTCACTACGAGATTCTAAAATCCCCATAGACTTTGTACATAGCCCACCCGGCTCCCGTAAGCAACGGGTTAAATCACTCAACTATTTTGAACATTTGATTTCAGGAAAGAAAATCGAATTTGAGCTGTCAATCTACATGTATTTCTGATTTTCTATTATCCTTTTTCGCCATCCAGCCCAACTGTTTCTCGAGAGTAATCGAGGTGGGGGGACAGAAGCACATCATCATCTTTGCCAGTCGTCGCATCGCTAAGGGGGAGGAGCTGACCTACGATTACAAGTTCCCTATCGAAGAAGTCAAGATTCCGTGCAACTGTGAATCTAAAAAGTGCAGGAAATACCTCAACTAGTCAACTAGTTACTGGTTTACTAGTTAACTGGTTAACCATCTCTGCTAATCATCACATCGCTAAGGGAAAGGAGCTGACGTACGATTACAAGTTCCCCATCGAAGAAGTCAAGATTCTGTGCAACTGTGAATCTAAAAAGTGCAGGAAATACCTCAACTAGTCAACTAGTTACTGGTTTACTAGTTAACTGGTTAACCATCTCTGCTAATCATCACATCGCTAAGGGAGAGGAGCTGACCTACGATTACAAGTTCCCTATCGAAGAAGTCAAGATTCCGTGCAACTGTGAATCTAAAAAGTGCAGGAAATACCTCAACTAGTCAACTAGTTACTGGTTTACTAGTTAACTGGTTAACCATCTCTGCTAATCATCACATCGGTAAGGGAGAGGAGCTGACCTATGATTACAAGTTCCCCATCGAAGAAGTCAAGATTCCGTGCAACTGTAAATCTAAAAAGTGCAGGAAATACCTCAACTAGTCAACTAGTTACTGGTTTACTAGTTAACTGGGTAACCATCTCTGCTAATCATCACATCGGTAAGGGAGAGGAGCTGACCTATGATTACAAGTTCCCCATCGAAGAAGTCAAGATTCCGTGCAACTGTAAATCTAAAAAGTGCAGGAAAGCTGGTTACTAGCTAACTATCTTTGAGCTGACCTACGATTACAAGTTGCTCATCAAAAAAGTCGAGATTCAGTGCAACTGTGACTTTAAAAGGTGAAGGAAATACCTCAACTAGTAAACTATTGACTGGTTTGCAAGATGACTGGTTACTTGCTAACTATATTTGCTAGCCGTCACATAGCTGAGGGAGAGGAGCTTACCTACGGTTACAACTTTCCCATTGAAGAAGTCAAGATTCCTCTGCAACTGTAGCTCTAAAAGTGCAGAAAATACCTCAACTTGTAAACTGGTGACTGGTTTACTAGTTAATTAACTGGTTAATAATTTACTTTTCAACTGTGATTTCTCAAGAGCAATTAACTGTCTGATGTGTCAATGATATCAACTTTGATGTGGAATACAGCACTTTCACATGGTTCTAACTAAAAGCCCAACATCCATTCCCAGATGTAGAATGTGTTTGATTGGAATCCATGGCAACCATAACATGAATGCTGGTTGATCTTGCATACCATACAACAGTGCTGGAAATAAACTGTTTTGCTTTGTGGCCAAGATTGGCAAGTAAAAACAAGATCTTTCCAATTCTAGTGGCCCGGAACCTGTATATGGTGGCCCCAAACAAAGACAAGACATTAACATTTATGATATATTTAGTTGCCCATTCGAGCCAGTGGAATGAAGCATCAGTGAAATTTGAAGGCCTGAAGCTCAATTTTAGTGGCCCTGGGCCAGTGGGCCTTTGCTAATTGCAAATAGTGAAGCTTTGCAAATGCCAAACTTAGGGATGAGCGAAATTCTAAAATAATTGAGAATAAGTGCGAGGAAAAAAAATTATCTTCCAATATGAATGTACTAAAGACTGATCAGTGAATGTTTGATCCTTTATTTTTAATTTGTCATATTTATTTCTTTGTACTCGTGAGCAATAATTTGCCAATATCTGTGTCACATATTTCATGAGAAAGAGAGAGAGAGAGATTTTTTAGCAATGTTTTGGATAGTACTATTTGTGAGTAGCCAGTTAGTGCAGCTTTTTGAATTGTACAGTTTTTATATAGTGCCTTTCTGAGAAATTAGCTCTAGTTATGTGGGAATTACATGTACAATAATTTATAACAAACCTCCTCTATACTATTCATATTGCTCTCCTGACTCAAGCACAGTCAAACCTGTGTATAGCGACCACCAAAGGGAGACAAGAAAAGTTGCCACTGTAGAAAAGGAAACCACTATAGACAGATTACATGACATTCTTTTTCTCTGCAAGGAATCATGTTTGGTGGCCACTGTAGGCAGGTTGGCTGCTATAGACAGGTTGGCTGCTATGACAGGCTTGACTGTATATAGGAAGTAAAACGTAACTCTATTTGAATTTATTACTGAGATTTGAAACATGTTTTGTTACTGTCTTTATTCCTTTTTGTTAATGTCTGTATGATTAAACAGTTTAGCTTTATTTTATCTAAACAGTGGATGTTTGTTTTAACAAGGACCATTCGACCATGAAAATGACATTGCTATATCAGGAATCTTGTTACATGTATATCAGGTTTTTAAAAAGAATATAAAGAGTTGGGACCAGCAAGATTACTTTCTAGAAGAGGGCTTTATTATATCAGAGCTCTTTATAAGATGGTTCCACTGTATCTTGATATACCAGGGTTTAAAAAGTATATAAAGAGATGGGACCAACACAGTTATGCTTTACAGGGGACTTTGTTATTTTAGAGCTCTTCATAACATGGTTCCCCTGTTTGTTACAAAGAAACAGCCGCATAAAACTACAGCATTATTCTATTGTATCACTGAAACCTTTTCAGTGAAGCAATTCATTAATTTGTACATTAATTATAATGTTTGCCAGAGTAAAATTGTCATTCATCTAAATATATTATTTCGCTTTATGAATTTTGAATCTTGTATTGCTGTGTTACGTTTGTTTTGTATTTATATGTCTCGCGTTTTAAACATGCCAATGAATGCACATTTCACAATGTTCCTTTTTTTTTGTAAGGGTTATACGAAATGTAGATTAATATTTCATAATCGTTCCAGACATTCCATATAATTTGTTGTATTCTGACTGGGGTTTGATTTGTTTTTACTCACAAATTTAATTTTGGAAGAACATTCAATCTTTACAGAATATGCAAGTACGATGGTATTGATAATTTATTTTGTTAATAATTTACTGTTGGTATTATGTTGTGTATTTTAATTGTGCTTTGGAATAAACTCACAACAGAGTTTCTCAGGTCTTTGCTTTGAATATTGGTATTTTGTGCTATGATAAAATTGTATTGAAATTCAAGATTATGTACACTTCGTTAATGCACTTCTAAAGAGTCAGAGACATATTCTAGTCTGAAGAAAGAGAAGTATTCAAAAGAAGATTTTCTTTCCAGAGAATTGTGTGATGAAAGTTATTTGTTCAATTTGCGAATAGTTCAACACAATATTGTAATCAATTTCATCGGGAGGTCTGTAAATCACAGAAAGAAGATTATCTTTTGAGGCAAATAATTCAACAATAAAACTATAGGAAATCCAGCAATGAAACAAACAAAGTTTGATCAAATTCATTCATCGAAATAAAGACTTTTAGAACAAATATCACATTAATAAGTTGGTGTGATATGAAGGAACAAAATTGGTTTGTATTCTTGATTGAAGAAGTTTGATGTATTGTGAACAGGTTAACATACAACTGAATATTACAAATAAATTAAATCTGGAATCTGTTCTCAATATTGAATTTGATAACCATTCAAGAGGAACAAAAAAAAAAGTTTATTAAAAGTGAGTTGATGATCGATAGTATTAAAATGAAAATTCCTCTTTTCCAGTGTTTCCTTGTATTCAATCTCCCTTTATTCATTCTTTTAATTCAATTGAACATTTTGTGCCAAAGTAAAGATGGTTCTTCTTACCGTTAGCAGCAAATATTTACTCATTTAAATTGTTGGATTATTGAAGCTGTGTTTTCTTCACATGTAATGTATATCCAAAACATGCTGACAAGAAGGATAATATTTTCATTGATTAGTTGTGTTAATCTTTAAAGGTTTAATAATGCATACAATGGATAATTAATTATCACTAATAATGCAATTAAATCACTTCGTTATCAATGTTTCAATAATGGTTGACAGATCCATTTTTTAATTAGCATGATTATGTAAATTGATGCTGGTATGCTTCCCAGGGAGTTGAGAAGGCGCACAAATGATTGTGCCATTGTTCACTTATTATCATTGAATTTAACTATCACTGATAATGCAATTAAATCACTTTGTTATCAATGTTTGAATAATGGTTGACAGATGTACATCTCTTACGGTAATTTGAATTATGCAAAATGTTTGATATGACAATGCCACTCTTTTTACCCATTCAAGTATGTTGGATTTAGATATAACACTGATTCTCCATAGACCCCAGCCCGAGTATTTTTGGGACCAGTCCAGGGCCCTGTTGCAGAAAGAGATACAATCGATTGTAAGTAACAATTAATTGTAAAATTTGCGCATTTCAACCAATCAGATTTGCGCATTCAAAGCACATGAGCTGACTTACAATTGATTGTATCTTTTTCTGCAACGGGGCCCTGAAAAGGTTAAAGGGGACCACCAGGCAAGGGACAACACATTATTATATGTTTTGGTACCGTTTTGTGATATCAAATAGATACCCAACACTTTGCAAAGGGTTGTGTAATTCATAAACAAAGCAATTCATTTCCACCACTTACGGAACCACGGCTATCTCGTGGTTCCACATGGGCCAGGCATTTGCGAGTGCGCCAATGCAATTCACGCGTACGTCAATAGAATCCCGGATGATTCGTTCGCTCTGCATAGAGCGCCGCTGGCTCTGCTCGCATAATAGTCTGCGCATTCAGACCGCATGGCTGAGAATGGTGATGCGTTTTCCAATTATATATTTTTTCTGAAAACATATTTTTGTGAACTTATTGAAGGAATGGAATACTAAAGATGTTACCTTTCTATAAAAAGATTATTATTTTTGGGTGGTGGTACCCTTTAAATATATAGTGGTACCTCTTTTTTTATGAGAAGCTTAGGACCATGAGCAGTACCTTATTATTAGAGGGTTTTCTTATATTGTCAGAGCTCTTTATAACAGGGTTCCACTGTATCTTCTATAAATATTTGAAATAATAACAAATGATAACTGATATAGTTATTATTCCCAAAAAAATTATTTTATGTATTTCACGTTCAGGGAAGGCTGATAGCGCACAATAAAACATATACATGTACAATGACATTTATATGTGGATTTTTTGTTAATTGTTAGTGCAGTTTCTGTTTTTGATTTGTTGACGTCTTTGTAGTTTATAGTTGATATATGTTTGATTTGTGGTCTTAGAAGTGTTTAATTTTAAAGGGACATTGTAATGGATTGTAGAAGGCTCTTATTGGCATTTCGTGGGCTAACACACTCTGTTGTTTGGTCTACAGAACTATATTGACTGATAAATAAATGTGTTTGAAAAGAGTTTTGTGTTTGTGGTGAAACCACACTATGATTCTATAGATAGATATGTAAATACAGAATGTAAATATTTGTTAGTGTTCTATTTGTGTTTGTGTGTCTACAATAATATGACATTTTTATGCCTTTACTTTTACTGTATACGTACACGATGTAGAATGTGTTCCGACATGAGGATATCAAAGTCACATTTGGAGGTATTTATTCTTATTCTGGTATAGAGAAATTAAACTTTGCTTAAAATTTGAAGAAAAAAAACCTGTTTAGTCTACTTGTTTGTATATATGTTTTTTACATTATTTATTACCGTGCCGGTATGCATTTACTGTTTGTTTGTGAGTGATAGGGCGTGTTTGTGTGTGGGGAGGAGGGGGGGGGGGGGTGTATGTTAGTTCAAGTTCATCTACATGTACCATATGTTGTGTGCAGGTGCAAGCGTGTGTATGAATTTCTGTTTGTAGATCTATAATGGTTCCCTGGTAAAATCACAAAGTGAAAAAAGTACATGTATATCTACATCTTTGCAGGGGGGAGGGGGGGGGGAGAACATAATTCCCCCATATATATTTTCTGCACCCCACATACCTCCCACCCAAAAAAATCATTCTTGCAGAAAATTAACAGAAGGAATCGGCCAGAATAATGCCATTCTAAAGTTAAATATAATATTTGTTGGCCAAAAGCATGTAGTTTTCAAGTTATGGTAAAAGTAAACATATTTTCTGCTAAATAATGTCACAAGAGTGAAGATCTTTATTGGGGTTTTACTTGACTAGCGAAAACCTTTGCCCCAATTTGAAAAATCCTAGCTATGCTACTGCAGCACACACAACAAACATAATAATAATAATAATAACTGTAATGAGAGTTCTCCCAAATAGATCATCATGCCCACGCTAGACCTATGCTGCAATGTGGACCTACATGTATGTGCATAATGTGGGTGTTTTTGTAGGCATGGAGAAATCATTACACGCTGAATGACCATCATGCTATATATATCCTGTGCCGCCTGTCCAAAATCCTTTGTTCAAAATCAAGTCATTCATCATTTTCATCTTGTAGCAGGGGGATTGGTAAATAAATATGAGTAATTTGTGTAATAATATCATTGCAGTGGGCACTAGCTCATTAACCACGCTTATTAAAACGGGAGCATCGAGCGTGAAGTCAATGAGATGCGCATGTCTCTTTGTATAATAAAAGGGATCTAGTAACATTGTCGAAATCCACAAATCTTACTTAAACTCTAGTGGTTCTCTCATATCTTGTTGTATTTGTATTACAAATAGAAGCATGGAACAGGGTTTTTTTTTTCGAATTTCCCTTTAGTTGAAAGGATATTTACGATTGAAGAGTTTATTTTTAATTATCCACTATAAAGTTATAACTGGATACAAAGTCAGCGGTGTGATGGGATTAGCGAATATCACTCTGCATTTTCGCTCATTACTACAGTATATCATATGGCCAGTGTATAATATATCAGATCACAAACATACACATTTTAGTAACAATTTATCACTTTTTGCACATTTCAGGGATTGAGGAACTTTGCCCGAAAACCGCTCTTCCCGTTGTCACTGTCCAGATATAGTTGCAAATTAAATACTACAATTTGGTCCCTGCTGGACATGCTTTTTGCCCGCATATGCGATGCCTTTTGCCTAAATATCGGTGTTTTTTGTACACTAGCTGACGGGGGCTGTACCCCATATAGCCCCGCCTCATTAATATCAGTTTGTGGTTCAGTAAAGTGTGCGTAGGATAGGAGAGTGATTAGTATGTCATCTGGTGTTGACTTCATGCGTTGTTTAACACGCTTATTAATGTTGCACATCATTATAGCTGGATTAAAACCAGCCCCTCTCCCACTGTCTTAAATTGTGAGTTGGGTGTCGATATATCCCTATTACTTTTTTTAGACGTGGTGTGGCAAGATCAGTAGAGTTCAATTAAACCATGGGTTGAATTAAGTGGCGCAAATTATTGAAGGGAACATCTTCAATAACCTCTTTGTAACAAGCGCTTAACCGGCAGCTACATCGTCTTGGAGTCTCTCTGCAAATATCGTCTTATTTTATCGTCAAATTACGTGTTTGCTGTGATAGTTGCCTATGATCTTGTGTGAATTGCCTTAGTGACCTTGAAGGAATTGTTTTTGAGTGATAAAAAACTGATATTAAGGTGCTATTTGGAAGTCAAAAATCTGAATTTGCTGTCTACCATGGGTATGTACACGAACACATACGTTGACATGTTCCAGTATTGCTGTGACCGTGTACCCTTGTACGACCCGAGTGAACAAAGGACGATCTTGCCTGAACAATACCAAGTAGCGAAGGTAGTAAAAGACTTAATATGCACTGATGGATATGCACAAAGTCAGTGTGCTCCTCCTTCTTACACTGTGTATTAGTGTTTGTGTGCGTGAACTTTTGTACTCGCAGTCTCATTTTCAATATGGCGGTTATGTCAAGCCAATTGCAAAAACTCAGAAACAGATTCGTATCAGACAGTATCACAAGGCACGTACTATATATTATTCTAACTCAAGTGCAACCTTTAATATACCCATCATTTGTTGTGGTGATGTTGAGCCTAACCCAGGCCCAACAGACTCGATATTGACTAAAACAGTGAAAAACAAACGCTATCATTATAGCCGTGAACAATTGTTGAATATTCGTTTTAACACATCAAATGCTTGTTCGCTACTTCCTAACTCAACATGGCAAACAATTTTAGAGCTCCAAATCAGGAAACAGACCGCCACCAATCGTGGTTGCAGAGCTGGAGTGCGGAAGTTGAAACATTTCCAGAACCCCATCCTCCAGACACCACATCGCACTCGTGTATATAGCCGGCCGACCAAGGCTCGCCTCCCGAGATGCTTGACACCAGTCCAGAGAGCACCTGCCAGAGCTAAGCCAAAACAAAGTAACCTGCCTACATTCTTCATGTGCAACGCCCGCTCGGCCTGCAATAAGTTTGATGAACTATCCGCCGTCTTCACCTACCATCACACTGATGTTGCAGCCGTGACCGAGACATGGTTCAGGAACGACTGTTCTCCCGAGCAGTTCTCCATCCAGGGTTACTGCCTCTTCTCAAAGTCGCGAACCAGCCGCATCGGTGGAGGTGTAGCCATCTACGCGAGAGAAGCCCTCAACCCATCGCCCGCTGATGTCCAGGTTCCAGACAACCTCGAGGTCACCTGGGTCAAACTCCGCCCCCCTCACCTGCCGAGATCCATCCCTTGCATCTTCTGCGCGGTCGTGTATTATCCACAGCCCGATGCTCAACTCGAAGCGCAGCTGATAGATCATCTGATAGCGACCATTGACGACATCAAAACAAAGCACCAAGACGCTGGTCTCGTTATTCTTGGTGATTTCAATCAGCTGAATATTGATGCATTACTCGCGAATCACTCATTACGCCAAGTTGTAGAAACCCCTACCAGAGGGGATAACATTCTAGATAAAATTATTACGAATATATACGGTAATTATAATAAACCTCAAATTTGTTCTCCTATTGGAATGTCAGATCATAATTCAGTATTGTGGTCTCCTATTATACAAGTTAAAGAACCTCAAAAGGCTACACGTTATGCATTTCAAAGACCTATGCCGGATAGCTCCATTAGAGCATTTGGACAATGGCTATCGTCTTATGAATGGCCTGAAATTGTAGATGATGATGATGTTAATGTTCAATGTAAAGCTTTTTATGAAACTTTAAATGTTGCAATTGATAAATATTTTCCCATCTGTAAAGTTAAGCTACATTGTGATGATAAGTCATGGATGACTGGAGAGATAAAGTCATTAATCCATAAGAGACAAGTTGCACATAGTCAGGGGAACCATACCTTATGGAAGCGATTACGTAATAAAGTTATATCATCCATTGAAAATGCTAAAATATTTTATCATGCCACACGTGTTCAGAAACATAAACAGAGTAACCCTTCTCGCTGGTATCGCGAAATACGCGTTCTTACTGGACAGCGTCGAGGTTCTCCTAACATCCCAGTTGTAGGTGTGGACCGTGAGGAGAGCGGCACAATCGCTAATGCCATCAACGATCATTTTGTATCAGTCTCTTCTGATCTGCAAAAACTTGATCATGCAGCTCTGCCATCATACTTGCCTTCATCGCGAAGTCTGCCAATAGTCGAACCGTGGCAAGTTAACAAAGCTCTTTCTCAAATTAAAAGCTCAACTTCAAGTGGTCCAGATGGTATCTCTGCACGACTCATCCGCCAGTTTTCCGTGGAACTTGCTGAGCCATTGACTCGAATAATCAACACTTCTTTCAGCTCTGGAAAGGTTCCAGATGTTTGGAAGCATGCAATTGTTGTTCCAATTCCCAAAACAAGTCCACCAAGTATTGACAAACTAAGACCAATATCTTTGACCGACCATTTTGCTAAAGTTATAGAAGGTTTTATGGCAAAATGGATATTGCAAGACATTGGACAACAAATTGACCAGTTTCAATTTGGAAATAGAAAATGTTTATCAACATCTCATTGTTTAATTAATATTCTTCATCATTTGTATTTAAATGCCGAGACCCCTAAAACATTGTCAACAATTCTTTTAACTGACTTTAAGAAAGCTTTCGATCGAATTGACCACACCGTAGCTATAAGCAAGTTATATCAAATAGGGGTCCAATCCTCAGCAATAACCTGGATTTGTGACTTCCTTTCTTGTCGTACACAGTGTGTTCGTTACCATGGTGTTCTGTCTGACTCATGTACTATTCATGCTGGAGTCCCTCAAGGTACAAAGCTGGGTCCTTTAATATTTTTAATTATGATTAATGATTTTAAATTAGATAATGACATACACATTTTTAAATATGTTGATGATCTAACAATGATTGAGTGCCGCAAACTTGCCCAAGATTCACAAATGCAGGAGGCTGCTGATAACTTATCTGTCTGGGCTGATGATAATAAAATGAAACTAAATCCTATAAAATGTTTGACAATGGATATTTGTTTCTCTAGGGCACCAGTTAATAGGACGAGTATAATTTTAGAGAATTGTTTATTGGCAACATTGAGTGAAGTTAAATTATTAGGAATTACTATACAAAATGATTTAAAGTGGGATGCTCACATAAAAGACATTGAAAAAAGGGCAAGTGCAAAATTATATATGCTCCGTTCTTTGGTTAAATATGGTCTTCCACAGGAAGACCTTATCACTGTTTTTGTTGGTTATATTCGCCCTCTACTTGAATATGCCAGTCCTGTTTGGAGTGGAGGACTCACACAAAGTCAAAAAGAGAGATTAGAGAGAATTCAAAAGAGAGCGTTGCGGATAATTTTCCATAAGGATTATAATGATTATACAAATGCACTTGAACAATCCCAACTTCAAACACTAGATAAAAGGCGTCAAGATTTATGTGTTACTTTCTTTCAAAAAACATTATCACTCACCGACCAATTTCAACAATTTCTCCCACAAAAACAATGTACTAGAACACTTAGAAACTCAAAGAAAATTCCGGATTTTAAATGTAAAACAAATCGAATGCAAAATAGTCCTATACCAAATTTGATTCGCCTGTATAACAAAAGCTGATTTGCTCGTGTTTATATTCTTTGTAATATTTTGTAATCGTAATGTTCTGATTTGCGTTCATTCGTTTAATGATTATGTTTATTGTACCAATATGTGTTAAACTATATTTAATTACTATTTTATTCTTTGAATTTGATCAGTTTATATAGTAGTACATAATTGGACTTAATCATTTCTTTCAAGAATTATGTTCATTAACTGTTTTTTAACTGGTTATGGTATTTATGCAATATTAATAAGACACGTTTTTAAATGATCTGTGATTTTTACAATGTATAAATGACAAACTTTTGTAACTCATGTGCAATTCAGTTGTGAAACTGCCATCCATGGAGCAATAAAATACCATTTATCTATCTATCTATCTATCTATCATTGGTGCAATGTATTTGTTTTCTGTTTGTCAAATTATTGGGGAAGGTGGTTTATGCGACGAATTGTAAGTGCTTATTCGGTGTATCGACATTACAATTATCATTAAGGCAAACGTTTAGTTATTCCCCAAATTTGGGTCCGAACTACATAATGACAATAAATAAACAATCTCTATAAACACTCGATGATAATATGTCTACATCAGCAATATGCACTGTGCATTTTGTAAAAAAAAATAAAATCGTCTTGCTTTTTTTGTTTCCCCGTATTTCACATGATGTTACATAACTTGTTATTGATTGGTTATGTAATGTATATCGTTTATGATAGTTCTATGTATTTCATATTGCATTTTAGTTGTGAATATAATATTGCTCGTTTGGTCTTGTCCCCAAAACATAATTTGTGAAATATGAAAATACATTCAAAGCAAATTCAAATAATGAAGGTAACTACGATTCCGATTCGGGGTCAATCTGGCTAAAGTGTGAGAGGGGGTTTAGTCGAGTATGCCGGTATAAAAGGGGGTGACTCAACAATGAACGCTCATTATCATCGTGCAAGTTCTTGCTCAACATTATACTGCAGTTACCTGACTGCACTTCTCTGAGGATTTATTTGGTAAGTTTTTACTTCGTTATTATACATATTTATTTATTTTATTTATTTATTTTTTATTTATTTTGTTATACATTTCAAACTGATCAGCAGCAGTGCTGAAAGGATCAGTGTACATTGAACATCAAAACATACATAGTATAAACATGATATAATATAGCAATTGCTACATTTGCATTTGCATTTACATTTGCATTTGCATTTAAATGAATTGGAACATTAATGTTAAGTACAAAATTTACAAAAGTAAATCACTATAAGATAAACAAAGCTACACTACACAAAGAACAAATATCATATCATTGAGCATAATTGCTAATCATTCATAAATGGAACTGTTCTAAGTTATTAATCACCAAGCAATTAATTCATTATAATATATTTATCATTTATACCTATCAGCTGAATACCTATTGTGAAATCATTATTATATGAGAGCAAGACTATTCTAGTCATATCGATATTTCAATTAAAATTAATTAAGCATAATTTAAAAATGAATAATTATGTACGTATTACAAGTTTAATATCAATATTTTACCAAAATTCAAGGTACCAAACTGCAAGTTTATGAGTATTTGTCATATTACATGAATACAGAAACAATCTAAGTCTTCAATATTATCATCTAAATGCTCGTTTCACTACATGGGATACATAAGACCAGTACTTAATTATTGCGTCCCGGTTTTTAATGGAAATATTACTCAAGAGCAATTATTACATTTAAAACGATATCAAAAGAGAGTCCTCAGAATAATATTGGGAGGTGACTAGATAACATATGCCACTTTTGCTCTTTCATTGTGCAATTTAACTACATTGGAAGCAAGAAAAACACAACTTTGTGAACAGTTTATAATATCTTTAAAAAACACTATGCTTTTAATGATTATTTACCAATTAAAAGAGAAGAAAGTGCTCTTCCTTACCTTGTTCATATTTTAAACAACATATAATTAAATGTTTGTATAATCATGTTCTTTTCTTATGTACAATTGTGTATTTTGCTGTTTGCATATTACTCATTACTTTTTAAACTTTACAACTTTTAACATGTATTATGCACTTTACAAATGTAACAAATGTACAATACAGCCTTTGGCTGCCAACTATTTAATTAATAAACTCTTTTTAAATTCAATTCAATTCAACACAAATAACTTAATTAAATTATACCAAGCAATGCAAATCATTACTAACAAAACACAATCCAATCAAATTCATGGTTTTAATAATAATAAACTAATATTTCTGTCGTACAGACTTTTAGTCATTGATTTTCTTATATACTACTACATTATTTTGTTCCATTTGCTTTTCAAATTACCTTGGCATCTCTTTAGAGTTTGGCAATTTCTGCTTGTATGATTTTCTCTGCCACGTTTCGTCCGTATAATAGTTTCCTCATTTTTCTTTCAACATTTTATAACCTCAAGTTCAGTCTTTAATGGCAAAACCGGGCGCTATTCAGTCACCGTGTTGCTAAGAACCATTTGTCATCCTTTCTATTTTGGCGGCCGGATAGGTCCATGGGTAATAATATTGCCATGGTTAAACACTCTTTTAACAATTATTTTTCAGCTGACTTTTAACAATGGGGTGTATAAAGAATGATATCCAGGTCGTGTGAACATGTCACCCTTGGTAAACGTTTATACAGATATGCCAATTCGATAAGTTTGTAAAATGTTAATTTCAAACTGTAGAGTAAGGGCAATGAAATAATGCAACGCGTCAAAAAATTACCCTGGGGGTAATGGAGGGCCCATGGGTCACTGAGCACTACGCACCCGCATCGAAAAAAGCGTGGAAAGGGTATCTTTTTCAGCTATATGGCGCCGTCGACGTTTTCTTTAAAAATGGGGTGGTTTTCAGCACTCATCGGACTGGGTCCCTTGAAAACAAACAAAATCACAAAAGTGGTACCTTTTCAGATGCACAGGTTTTCGACGTTAGGTTGCCTATGTATGCATTACGCCATTTAGGGGTGTAAACTTAAAAAGGCGCGATACGCCATTTTAGGGTCTTTTTAGGAGGTTGATGGACACGGGTGGGTAGCACTTGCGTATAAGAGTGATTTCCACAACTTAAGGGGGTTTGAGGGCGGCAGGTTAATTTCTTACTTTTTAAATATAAATTATACTGTCAAATCCAAGCCTGGATTCGGATGGCTGTTCTGTATTTACATTTATGAATATTATTGTTTCACTGAGCCTAGAACGATGTGCATATTTTTTTCTTTTTCGTTTTATATTTATGATGTTGTATCTATGAATTAAAGATATTTAAGGGGATCATTAGAAACTAACAGTAATAATTCAATGGTAGTAAATCGTATAAACGGTTAATTACGGGGCTGTTTTTTTTCATTAAAAAAGCAGCCGTTAACCGGGAGGGCGCCCTCCAGACACCTCAACTTTCAACCATTTAAAAAAATAAAACATGAAATGAATTTGATGTTTAGTTAAAATGATAATTCAATAGAGAGATCATCAACAATTATATTAAAACAATTGTGGTATGATTTCACATTATGTGTATGATTTTTTGATAAAACTTGGTCCCAAACTTTTATCATTTCCAGTCAATACACGCAACTTAATCGAATTAGGGAAAACGCGAATTTTATTCTTCGTTTCTATTTCTTCATTTTATCAGTAACATCAACGGCTTTACATCGAAAATGGTGCTTAGAGTAATGCTGTTCCTCGTGATGTTCGTCAGTCTCGCGATGCTGTCAAACTGTCAACGGCAACTCCGGGATCCGCCATCACCATTCGGCAAACATGATGATGACGCTTGGGCCACGGGTGAATACAAAAGGTGGGGTGTAGAGAGAGCCTGGGACCCGGATGTTGACATAGACCCACGGCAGTCCAGGGGTTCACTCGAGGCTGATGACGTATGGACCACGGATGGAGACAAAAGGGGCCACGGTGGTAAGAGAGGAGGGGGAGGAGGGGGAGGAGCACGGTGGTACGACGAAGAGAAAAGATGGTTGCCGGATGGTAGACCATGGAACCTGGATACTGGCAGAGACCTAAGGCAGACCAGAGGTGCGCTCATTACTGGTAACGCTTGGGCCACGGATGAAGTCAAAATGGGCTTTGGATGGCCGGTGGTCGGCTTGGAGAGGGGAGCGTGGGACCGGGATGATGACATGGACCCACGGCAGGCCAGGAGTGGAGTCAATGAAGACAAGGACCTCTTTTGGAACGCTGGCGAGGACGAAGCGGAGAAACGAGGCTTAGGGCGGGAATTTCGTAAGTTTATATATTTATTGTTCTGTATCTTTGTGTTATTTATTGATCCATTTATTATTTTATTTATTCATTTATTCATTTATCTACTGTATTCGTCTAATGATTCATGTATTCGTTTATTCGTGTATTCATTTATTTTGGGGGTTTTATTTTTTCATTGTTACTTGATTTTTTTTTCTTCATCTATTTCTATTTTATTTATTCATCAATTTATAGGTTTTCCAAGACATTTTCAAAGTACTTTTGTCGTTCAATTTTACATTTTTACGTCAATTACGTACTGAGGAGCCTAGAATGTTATAATGCCAACTTCATTTTTTTTTCTTTGGTCGATCAAGTTCACATAAAGTCCACTCAGTTAAGTAATTTGTCACATATTGTTTTCCGAAACAATGCCAATTCGTCGGTCACAGATGTGTTAAGCAACCGTGACCGATGAACTTGAATTATAATTGACGAGACTGTGTGACAAACGACTAAAATTGACTAACACTTTTAGGCTCATCGGGACGGAATTGAAGTCCAATTTTATAAAAATGGAATGACAAAAGTGTGACAATAGACGGGAAAACCTATATTAGATTAAATCAAATCCAGTATAAAAAAACAAATCATATTAATCAATTTGATAAACATTCATATTAATTTATATTCATTTATCTTATATGAACGAATTGAAGCATTCATTATTCTATTATATCACAGTATGTACCAACCACCTGATCAATATATTTGTTTGTGTGACCAGTTGGGTTCAATTCATCTGTTTGCCTTGCAATAGTGCTGATCAATTTAGCGCTAAACAAAATTACACAATTATAAACACTGCTTTAGTTTTTAGCCAAATTAATAAAGTGTTACAGATTATTAAATACACTGTACAATGTCACACAACTAAAATGAGTGAGAGTGTGTCGAGGTATATTGGTTCGGGCTTTCGTTTTTCAATACGAAGGTCGTAGGTTCGAATCCGAGCCGCGACACACGTGTCCTTCAGCAAGGCACTTAATCCGTATGTGCTGATCTCAACCCAGATGTAGTTAATGCTAAATGGCAAGCATAATGTTATCATTTGGAATGTTTGAGCGCCCCATACCATGGCTGATCGGCTAAAGCCAAGGTAATTATTTTTCAAACGTATTCTGACTTCTGTGAGGAAGCGCCATGTAAAGTAGACTGTTGCTATTATTTTAAGGAATTCATTAATGGCTTTTGATGCGCAATCGCACATCTTCTTCCGATCAAGTTTGTAATGAACTGTTGAGATTGTTGTAATTGTTTGTGTTGCAGCGTTTTCATGATGGGATGCGATTCTTCGCTTGCCGTTAGTTTGTCTTTAATTGTATTTTCTTTCTTTCTTTTCTTTTCTTTTATCTACACAGTATGTACCAACTCTCTGACCAATGAGATTTGTTGGTGCGATCGACGCGGGAGGGGCAAGCTTCGCTTCAAGGCATGTGGACTGAGAGCAGTATTACGTAATGCAGGAGTGTAAATTTACTCACATTACACTGTGTCATAATAAACCACCTATCTGTAAACTGGCTTTAAACGAACCCTTTTGGGGGGCATATTGTTTAAGTTGTTTGAATGAACCCTCGAGCCTGCTGTGTTCATTCGATGATTATTCGATTTAATACTACTACTTTTTTTTAATTCAAAGTAGTTCCACAAACGACATTTATACAGTGTAGTTTAGTTTTTTAACCATTGGCCCGTACCTATTTGATTTGATAAAAAGAGATTCAGTTGAAATATTTTATATCACATCTGTTAATTTTGTATTAAAATTACCGCATAATAAAATTGGGGAATATACACACCGGTTGAAGGTAAAGTCGGGAAGCTTTGTAACTTAATAATGCTGAAGAGTGGATCACGTGGGTACTGTATACATCACGTGATCTTTTTGAAAAGCGCTCTCTCTTCTTCTTCTTCTGCTGGGGTCCAGTCCAGGGCCAGCAGGATGTATTCTCGTAGGGAAGCCAAACTCTGGCATTTTGCTTTCCGGCTGTTACTGAAAAGTGCATTATTCCCGCCCGTTTTGGTCATTTTACTTTGGGTATTACTGATTACATGGAAATAATCTGTGTTTAAAATCACTATCATCCGTTTTGACTATACACTGGAGGCTGCCATGTTGTCCAGTGGTAGATTGAGCGGTTCCACAACCCGCTTACATTCAAGTGCAAGCTCGAATGCGCACAGGTGACGTTTCATTTATTTTCAGTTCATTTCATTTCCAGTTTATTTCACTCGAAAAAAATTAACACATAAAATTGAAACACAACTAATGACAAAACACACTAATAGATTTTACAAAATAAGTAGTATAAAATGGTACTTTTAAGTGGGTAGCGGCCAGAAAGAAGTTAAATTCTTATTAAATGCTGACCCTGGTTTCATGCGATACCATTGGACAACCCGGCAGCCTCCTGAGGTCAGTCAAACAGTTGATAGTGGTTTGAAAAACATTGAATATTTTCTTTACTATACAGTGATACCCAGCATGAAATATACAACTAGAAGTGACTGGAAGTATGCTCATATTAGTAACAGTAAGGCCCAGTCCCATACTGACGATTTTCACGGCGAATCGCAACGATTTGACGTTCGTCGAGAAAATCGCTTAGGTCGTATGGCATCGTATTTCATCATATCGGTTCTTCCCCAAAACCACGGGCGTAGATCTGTCATTGATACCCATTCAACTGGGGGATGATCTATTCATTCATCCCCCCCCCCCCCTGATGAATAGGTATTATGTAAGTCGCTACGCCCATGCCCAAAACCGTGGCTAAATCGAGTCGATTCGTTCTAGTAATTCGTTGCGAGTCGCCGTGAAAATCGTCAGTATGGGACTGGGCCTTAAGCGAACATTCCATCGTTGTGTGTCCTTTTAACCCGTTGACGATATGTCAAGAAATCAGTCGGTGAGACTTGAGGATTTTACATTTTGAAGAAGAAACAAATATTTGTTCTCAGTCCTTTCTTTTTATTATTCTCTTCAAATGTATTATTGTATTGATTTTGTATAGTATTGTTCAATGTAATGTAATCATGGTAATAATACGTTATTTTTTCCTTTGGAAATGCAATGCGAATCTTGTTATAGAATGTATTGCATTCTGTAACTTTGTGAATTATTTAGCTTGTTGACATTGCAATAATTTAAAATGTTCAATTCTTTAAACTCATGTATAACGTTTCATATTCTACTATGGTCAGATTATTTAAGACTTTTTTAAACCGACATCCAATTTCATTGATGTGTTAGAAGTAACCTTATTCATATAATATTTGCTGAAATAAGATGAAATAATATGAAATAATATAAAATAAATATAATTAATTAATTAATATTTACAGAAATCCGTCGTACTTTTCCCAAGTACCTCAAGTAAATATACGAAAAGGGGCTATTCAGGGAGTAACCGAGAATTTGATGTTTAATCAAATAAAAATTGAATTAGAAAACTTGAAGGAACATTTACTTGCCTATAAACTTTGCTCTTAATGAGCAACAATACGTAAAATAATGTATTTTTACTTGTACGTGTGTGTGTGTGTGTGTGTGTGTGTGTGCGTGTCCGTGTGTGCGTGCGCGTGCGCGCGTGTGTGTGTGTGTGTGTGTGTGTGTGTGTGTGTGTGTGTGTGCGTGTGTGTGTGCGTGTGTGCGTGTGTGCGTGCGTGCGTGCGTGTGTGCGTGTGTGCGTGTGTGCGTGTGTGTGTGTGTGTGTGTGATTCACTGATATCTACTCGCTCCGTTCCACACCTTTTCAAGCAAACAAACCAAAGTGTGTGTGTGTGTGTGTGTGTGTGTGTGGAGATGACTGAATATTGCATTCTAGTCATGTTTTGTATTAATTCATGGACAGAAAGCAGTACAAAAGATACAAAACAAAAAAAACAAAGATTGATGCGCTATTCTATTCCAACCAACTGTTCATCCGAACAGTTGGTTGGAATAGAATAGCGCATCAATCTTAGAGTGCCCCACCCATACCCATTATACATAAACCTACATGTATCTCCTAACTGCCTTACAAATCGCCAGATCTTTACTAGAACATGCATGTTATAATTGTGTATTTGAAAAAAATAGTGTTTTCCTTTCCATTCATGTGCATAAAATACTGGCATTTGGTTCACAAATAAAAAATATTGTCCTATACTAAAAGATGAATCCCTAATGAGACTTGAACCCACAACTCCGGTGGCGACACAAGTCATGACTCCGAATGGTTTGCAACAACCACCGACCCTAGATCTATTTCTGCCTGCTTAAAGGGACTTAGTAACATTGTCTAAATCCTCAAAATCCAATTGGAATTCTAGCGGTTCCCTCATACCTTGTTTTATTCGTATTAACAATAAAAGCATGGAACCGGTTTCGGTTTTTCAAATTTCCATTTTGTTCAAAAGATATTTACGATTGAAGTGTTCGGATATGAAATTATTTATGGGACTTTTTCATCCCTGTATAAAGTAAGTGCAATGAGTAAGTGAATGTCACTTTGCATTTTCGCTCATTTCTCGGCCAAATAACATCCAATTAACCTGAAATGTTCACACATTACTTTCTGGACATATCAGATCACACCAATACACATTTCATTTTTTTTGGCTATTTTTCTCACTTTTTTCACTGATACATTTTCACTTGGCAGCCCAAGGGGGGGGGTTAAACCCCCTAACCCCCCCCCCCCCTGGATCCGCCACTGACACTGATCCTTTCAGCACTGCTGCTGATCAGTTTGAAATGTATACCAAATAAATATAGTGATAATATAGAGTATCGTATATTCTATTAATGACACATGGTTAAAAGACGCTCTCGCTCGAAAGCTTACATTTTATGCAATTGTTTTTATTTTGTATATTATACGATAATACGTTTGGTTTGTGGTTGCACATGTAATAATGGAGGATTGGAGATTCCCGAGGATTCTCTCTATGTTGTGGTAGTTCTGGAAAGGACTGTTGGTATTCTTTTTTTTTTAGCTTTCAGCTCTAATAAGGGCTACATCGCCGGTATAGTTATTGTAAGGAGAGGGTGGGTGGTAGGAGGGGCTCGACGTTTCGAAAAGGTTGACTGTCCGTCGTCCTAACATATATTTAGAAAACAATTATTTTTTTATTTATAATAATGAGCAATTTTTACACAGCGCACAAACCATACCCTGATTTAGCATGTCCCTTTTGTCAGTTGTTTAAATAAGGCGGCTTAGCTGAGATCATACCCTATAATTTTCATCAAGTGAAGGAAAAATCAGACCAAGAAAACTGGGAATTTTCGGTAAATATGTTGAACTGTTTTAATACAACCAACATTACTCCGTACTTTAGAATTAACACCCTGAGGAACTGTTCTTCGAGCGGACATTTATTAACCAAACCCCAGTCCGCTGGGTCAAGCGTAATTGGCGGCTTGGCGCCACAGAGGGTCCGCTGAATAAAGTTTAGGAGCAAAATGTATCCGCTCAGAAATTCCTTTACGTTTCAAGTTATGCATGTATTACATCGCCATTATTAATTTGACATACGAAACAAAGAATATCCGAGTTAACCTGTATACTAAAAAAGGGGGTTGCGGGGGGGGGGGGGGGGTCAGTGCAGTAAAATGCAAATGTTTATGTGGATAAACGTTTTCGTTTTATTCTTGTTCATTTTAAGTAGTTTGGTTTCCAACTTGATGCTTTCAGTTTTAAATAATTAATGCAACATTATTTTGCTTATTATTGTTATTGTCTTATTAGATAATGTCATTTAAAGAATACACAAACCGTTTGCTCGCGCACAATGGTGACAAAATCACGATATCGCAATGTTTGCAAATCCACCACCACACACATACGCGCACACACACACACAAACACACACACACACACACAACAATTATTTCGACTTTCATAAGGGTCGGTTTCATATAAGCCTAGCTTTTTAGCAGTCCCCTAAATCTCTAATGTCAATAACAGTCGAAACGTTAATGTTGAGTGATGTCATGTGATTAAATTATTGTTTACTTACGTCTTATTCTGCTCATCAACGTATATCCCTTACAATATTGGTGTTCTATTTTGTTTTAAAGGGGTAGTTCAGTTTTCGTATAGAGGGCGCTGCACGAAATAATTTGTTTGTGAGATAATGAAAAACTGAGTGTAAATTTGAAAGAGCATAACATTTTAATGACAGAATAAACTTTATTTGATCAAAATCGGTTCATAAACCGCTAAAATATCAATAAATATATCCGCTCGGAATAAATCTGGGGCCCAGATATATTCGTTGATAACAAATAATTTTAAAAATTCAAAAATTGTCAAAAGAGGTTTTTGAATAGTTGTTGATGATCTCTCTATGTAATCATTATTTCAATGAAATATCAAATGCATAATTTTGTATGAAAATGGTTAGAACCAATGCTTTTTTTTAGAGGGCGCCCTTTTGTGTTTAATGGCTCCTTTTGAATGATAACCAGCTTTTTACTTAGTAGTTTGTAATAATTTTCTATACCTTTCGAGCATGTTGGAGTTATAAATATTATTTTGTAATAAGCCTATTAAGCCTTTTCTGTTGATAGCAGATGCACAAAAGGACACACTGAAAGCAAGATTTAAGTTGTTAACGATTTGTATTGGTTTCCTACGTATCTCTCGGACATGTTTCGCAGAATGACACCACACGTCAATCAAGACTTACATTTAATTGAATATAATCTAATCGTATTAACATAGAATAAACAATAAGTAAGCAAATTAAATAAGATATGATAGAGAATACAAATTAAAAAATGAATCAATTAAATGTACATTATGTATCTCGATTGTTTGATTGAATGTACCCTAAATAATTATGTTTATAAACTCTACTTCAATTAATAATTCTACATTGCTTCTTCAATTATAGTCGACACGAACTAGATACCTTTCAATTTCACTTTATGTTTACTAAATTCCATGGAAATTATGACCTTATTCTATATGGTATGCTATTTATCATGTTTTAAGTATTTGACTCTAAAATTATTCCTTAAAAGGAATGAGGTTAGTATGTTGCCACGTGCATAACTGAAAAAGGGTGGATAACATTTATTTTGACGTAGTAAAAATAGTCTTCTTTATTTCAAAATTAGATCGAAATATTTCAATAACAAAGCAGAAATCTTTACAGCAAAAACCAGTAGTATGATTATTAAAAAAGTAATTAGGCATGAATTAGGAACCACTGGAGCTACAAGTGAGTTTAGTCGATTAGAACAAAGTAACTAGATCCCTTTAATCAAGAAAAATGGAAGTAAGAAGATGATAAGTATTATACTAATTAAGAATTTCGAAGTAGGCCTATATAGACCGTATTAATTGTTTTACTTCCCAAGGGATAGTGGCCGTTCCATTGATATGAATGCTAAAAGTTATATGTTGGTTCCGATGCTTGTCTTCCATCCAACTTGCCTGAAATAAAAAGAAAAAGAAGGACAAAGAAAGATTTTTTTAAAAGATGCACATCAGTAAACGGATAGGAGGGGGGGGGGGAGACCATTACACCTTAACAAATAAAGGTTCACAAGATATGCACCCTACCGTTGTAGCAATAGCAGCAGCAGCACCCTTTAGAGTGCAATTCCACCCACCGTAATTGGGTCATATCCTAACCCTATATGGGTGCACACATGCACCCACAGGGTGTATGTCTGCAATTTCCCCACTTTGCGGTGCAGGGTTGCACCCTAGTAGGGATGCTGATATTGCTACAACGGTCTGCACCCTCAAGTATGATGTTCTGTATTGGTTCGTACCATACACCTCCCTGTGGTATAGTCCTTTTTAGGACTATCCTAGAAAGAATATCAACAGTCATTTTCAGGACTCTCCAATCCTCCTCTCTTACATGGTGCAACCGCAAACCACACGTATCATCTACACCAACATAGAAGCCAATACTTACAACCAACAAGTATGCCCTTTGATGATGTTAAAGGGGTAGAACAGTTTTGGTATAGAGGACGCTGCACAAAATAATTTTAATAAGAGATAATGAAAAGTTTGAAAGAGCATTATAACATTTGAATGACAGAATACAATTTATTTGATCAAAATCGGATCATAAACGGCAGAAATATCAAAACATATATCCGATCGGAATAAATATGGGGCCCATATTTATTTGATGATTTTTTTATTATTTTAAAATGCTTACACTTTTTCTAAAAAAATCATTAGAGGTTTTTTAATAGTTGATCTCTCTATCTAATCATTATTTCAACAAAACATCACTTTCATAAGTTTATATGAAAAATGGTTGAACCAATGTTTTTTTAGAGAGCGCCATAGTGGTTTGTAATTAGCCGTTTGTAATTTTCTATACCTTTCGAGCATTGTGGAGTTATAACTATTAGTATTAGTTTGTAATGTAATTGTGCAGGTTTTGGTTACTAAAGCTCGAGCCTTCCTAAAACTGTACTAGCCCTTTAACGGGTATCATCAAAAGCACATGCATCTCAAGATTGATATTATTATAATCATTATGCTAGCATATAACTGATATAAAAAGAATACGGTCAAAAGAGTATATCATAATTACGTTATTCTAATATAAAAATATAAAGTGACATCATGTATAGTATTCAGTTTACTCACAGTCATAGGTGACTTGTAGATACTTGTAGGTACCAACGCAGGGGTCGCCGAAGACGCTATTGGAGGCTAACACCTTACAGGAGTTCTTCCCCTCGCATTTCTCTCGCACGATGTGCATGCTGCTACCAGCCCGGCAGTTCTGATCACTGACAGCCGGG
Source organism: Echinarachnius parma (assembly GCA_037951105.1). NCBI lineage: Eukaryota > Metazoa > Echinodermata > Echinoidea > Clypeasteroida > Echinarachniidae > Echinarachnius > Echinarachnius parma. The sequence goes on along the minus strand of JBAMJV010013677.1, from coordinate 1,068 downwards.
TGCGGGCAGACATCACCGCCGGCCGTCCTGCCATAGTAGCCGCCGAGGATTGCGATCTTCCGTCCTGCGCTGCACGACAGCTCAAGGTTGCTGTGCTCGCACGCACGAGACTGTAGAGCGCAAGAGTAGGACACATCCAAGTACTTGAACGTACCGACGCACGGATCGGTGAAGAAGCCGTTGGTTGCGGGTACGTCGCAAGATCGCTTGCCCTCGCAGCGGTCTCTCACAGAGCGGAAGGAAGTGGTCGCGTTGCAGCTGGTGGTACGGATACTGCTATGCGGGCAGGCCGCGGAGCCCGAGACCTGTCGTCCGTACAACGCGTCGCAGATATGGATGAATGGCTTGCTTGCAGGACATCGAAGGGACGCTGTCTTATGTTCACAGACTCGAGAAGATTGGCATACGGATCCACTGTCGGCTGGAGATGAAAATATGATATACATACTAACTGTAAGTAGGCGCGCCTTGTTGGGGGGTAAATTAAACAAATTTCAGTACCTCAACGAAACAACAAGTAAAGTGAAAAAAATAATTTAAACAATTGGACGATAAGTGAAAAAAAAAAAACTCATGAAAAATACGAATGTTTACATTAATGTACAGCAGTAAAACATGTTATAATTCGAATGATAAGTTTTAACATTGATTTGAATTGATAGTTATATCCCAGTGTCGACTTTTCAGACATTGTAAGTGTAAAGGTATTTTAACAAGATATTTAAAAATATTAACGTTGTTTTATCGAAATTGTTTAATTATTTGCATGATTTAAACAATGGATGGTATTTACCATCGTTACCACGATCTAGCAGGTCATATCCAAAGGCCGGACTAAAAATGGCTGCAAGCACCGCACCGAAAATCCACAACTTGGTGAAACCCATGTTGGAAGCCTTCTACAGATACGATGAATACTCGAAGAAAAACAACCGTTAGGAGAGGAAACCAACACTTTACAGCGTCGGTATGGCTCTTTCTGGTAGATGTGAGTAAAAGTGGTCATATTTATATAATTTTCGTAACGAACTAGGTGAAACACGTTTTTATTTTACTCTTAAGGTCACG